>MU227749.1:648495-674320 GCA_018584345.1 Thuja plicata
AAGCCATCTTCTTACACCCCCACATGCCTTATTAATGCCTTCATTAATATGAAGACCTTAAGCCCATGTCTCTCCCATGCCTTATTAATGCCTTCATTAATATGAAGACCTTAAGCCCATGTCTCTCGCATGCCTTATTAATGCCTTAGGAATTAATAGCTCTTACATGTTCATTTATTGGGCCTCCTGATTCATAAATGAACCTTGTACCCCCCTCTCTCTCCCATTCTTCTATAAATAGAAGCCTATTTTGAGAGCAAATAAGCCTTCACTAGAGATTGAAATTGCATTGTTATGCTGCTAGAATAACCATAGAATTACATTTCATACTATCTCATGCTAGTTTACTACTTCTATTTCATCTTTTTAGAGTTAAAATACATGATTTTACATCATTTAGCTTGTTTTTAAATCAAATCCTTCATGCTAGGTTGTATTAGTCACTGATTCATAGCATATTCTGAGGGCTGATATGTTGTTAATCACACTCCTCCTAGTTAGCAGACAATAAGTCAATTTTAGTGGGTTCTCTATGATTTTCATATTTTCACTAACCCCTTTGATGCTAATATAATGACTTATTGAGTTTTTGTGTTGATTCTGACAGGTACCCATTTACACACACACACTTAGTTTAATTGCATTTCTTTACATAGACTAGTTGCAAATTTCTCATAGAATAATGGCATTTCTCATTTTCTTGCATTCTTAAATCCTCCATATTAGCAATGGTCAGGTTGTTGGCTCTTGTTCTGAGGGTAAAGTTCAACATCCACATCTAATTAGGAGGCAACAGGTCGCTTCAATCATATTTGTAGAGCAAACAATCCATGTTTGTCTTTGTGAATTAAGCGAATGTGTAAGGACTATGTTGTGTTTGTGTTGAATTCAGAGGTCCACATTCAGCATACAACACTATTCATGGTTCCTCATGTATTCTTTCATCTTCATGCTAGCATCCCTTTATTGTCATTGATATTGCAGTATCATTGTGTTTGTATTATTGGAGAAGAATATCCTAACAATCACTATTTGGAGTCTCTCCAATTATCATTAGGTATTATGCAATGTAACTCTTATATTGTATTTTTGTTTCATTGATATCTCCAATATGTATGTTCCTCTTTACATTATACTATAATTGTTTAATAGTTATAGTGTTTATACCTCACTAATGAGGATTCAGTTATTGTATTTGTTGTCCTTTTGATTTCTTAGATCATCGGTTGCTTATAAAAATCCCATCTATGACTTGAAATTGCTCGTGGTTGATTTGGGGTTACTATTGCTTCTATTTGGAAGTTGACTACTTTATTGAAGCTTTGATGGCTATCTCTATTTTTTACATTCTATGGATTATCATGATATCCATGTATTTGTCATTTTGCACTATTCATGTACACTTCGACTATCAATTGAGAAAATTGTCATTTTATTCATTTGGATACACCTATTGGCAAAAGTGTCAATATGACTATTTCTTATGCTTTTTCACTATGCTAAGATGTATTAGCATTCAATGTGAAGTCACATGATCTTTTCATTATCTTATCTTATTAGCAACATGCCTCTTCTGACGAAATCACAATATTACATGTGAATTAATGTATATAGGTGAAAAATAATTTCTTTTAATCTATTTATACTCACTATTGACAGTGAATCAAAATATTCATATGTCATAACAATGCTTTACCATTGTAGCTTCAAAATTTGTTCATGGCATTGTATTTAGACATTGAATTCTAATGCTCTAAATTGTTGTCTTTTGTTTATATTGGTGCTCCTCAAGTCTTCATCAAACCTTCTCTTATCAAGATTTTCATGTGTACTTCCCTTTGATTCTTATGAACTTGCATATTTGCACATCATAGGAATCTCTATGATTTTTTGATAACATCTTTATAAATATGTCATTATCTTCATTGCTTTGATCTCTTTCTTGATCTTTTTTAATATTCTGGCTGTAGTATTGATTTAAAATATTCATACATTATCTCTACTTCTCAATATTGTGTTTATTAAAATCTAATATGCTATTCTTCATGAGATAGCACTATTCATACATCTGAATTGTTGTCCCTTGTCACTCTCTGCTATAAGTATATTATTCACCAAGAACTACTCCTTTTCCACTATATATGATCCATAAGTTGTCCTCTCATGTTTATGGATGTCACCATACTTGTACTACTTTTTTGGACATTATTTACTCTAAGAAGATCACATTTTATTGTTCATAGACTGCCCATATGCTTTAATGATTATTTTTTCAACATCGAGACATCTATGCTGTAGCTTTAGAACATTGAATGATCTCCATTGTTGTTCATTGAATGATTAGGCATCTTTGATTTTATAGTAACAGTGCCTTGACCACACTATCTTTCCATGTATATTCCAATACTATTTCATTTGTATTATACTTGTACATATTCCCTTTGGAGTCTTTCCTTCACTCTCACTTACTTCATGTATCTGGCAGAGACCGGCCATGATTAAGATTTGACTTCTCTCTTTCTTGTAATCATATTGAGCACGTATTGGTTTTTTGTGACAGTGAACCTACCAATTCATTGTCATGAATGATACATTCTGCTTGATAAGATTACAAGCATGGAGAACCTAAATTCTCATCACTATCAAAATACAAGTAGATAAAATGTTGAGCTCAACCCTTATGGGAGCCCATTTTACCCAACATGTTGTAATACCTAAAATTATGAGCATTTTAATCATCAATAAGGATACATGCACCTGCATAGTGATTATAAAATGGTTTAATGCATTATGAGAGAAAGCTATGTGTAGACACCTAAAAATGTCCCATGCCTGCAAGTGACAATTTCACTAATATTCCTCTTAAATTATTAAATAATCTTTATTATTTAATTAATTTGTGTCTTCCTACTATGTTTTAAATTTGAATTCACAATTCCCCGCTAATTCAATAATTAAGTAATTTTAATTAATTATTTAATTATTAAGTTTCTAATTAACATTCATCAATTATTTTTTTGTAAAATAATTAAATAGTTGTCATTATTCAATTATTCCTTGTCTACAATTTAATTAAATAATTACATTATTTAGTTAAATATTCCCTCTTTGATATTTTTTTTGAATAAAGTGGTAGGACCACTTAATATATATTAATATAATAATAATTAACTATTTCTAAAGGCTCCCACAGAAAAGAACCAGAAAGAAAAACTCTTATCCTTTCCCATAAATATATAAGGGAACCTTGCCCCAGAAGAGTATGTTTATAAAGCATCCTATAGAGAAAAAACCCCCAGCTAGCTAGAAGGAAGTAGAAAAAAACTAGACCTACCAAAAGAACTACCTGGGAAAAACTACAAGGAATTGAGCCATTTAGTAGAAAAACATAGTCAGAGAAGAGCATTTACATATTTAAAAGCTAGAAAATTGGAGAGAGTCAAAATGGCCAAAAAAAAAATTCAGATAGACAGTTGTAGCTAACCCTCCATGATTGACAAAGAAGAACTAGTCATACCCAAGTGAATCTCCAAGTTAACATCTACCCCTTCAACGATGGAATTCATGTCAATGTCGTAAGAGGGAAGAGTAGGTACAACCTACTGAGAAGGAAGCGTCATGGAGGTGAGAGAAATAAGATTTACATCAAATTCAATAAGGTCTAAAAGAGCATAGACCGTAAGCTGAATTTTATTAATACAATTCCAACTCAGGTGTCGACCCTGATATTGTAATGTCATCTTCACATGCCTGTAATTATGACGCTTGAGAGCCTTTTTATACCCACATAAACAGAAAAGACTGCATGATTATTGAGAAGTGCCTCTTTGATACTTGTTACCTTTATGTGATAATTCCATTTAACCAAATTCTCACTCATAATTAAATAAATACACATTTATTTAATTTACAAATTATTCCTCTCACAAATAAATGAATTTTATATTTATTTAATTGTATTTATTCTTCTAATTCTAACTAACACTAAGTCTCAATCTAACTCTTCAATCAATTTTCGTAATTCCTCAATCATGATTTCTGACTAATCTATCTAATCAGTTATCTATGCAATCTAGTCAACTCCTCAATCAATTTCAATTCACTCGTAATCAAAGGAGTGGACAAATCAATCAATTTTAGTGACAAATCAATCAATTCTATTAAAAACTCAATCAATTCAATCATACATCCACTTCAATTAAAATTAGTCACACTTTATAGATTAATCAATTGAGTTTACTCTTCAATCAATTTGAGTTCACTCTTTAATCATAGATAATTAGTTCCATTAATCAAGGAATCCTGATTGAAACCCCAAAATTCTTATAAATAGAGAGCTAATTCTTATATTTGGTAACCACATTAATTATAGACTTTTGAATTCTTATGCTCCCACACTTGAGCTTGAGACTGGGAGCCCACATTGGATGAAGAAGGAGAAAAGAAAAGGAGGACTTAATCGGTTTACATATGCTTTTGTTTTCATTGATTCAATTTATTGATTGTTTATGCATTCTTTTGTCTCGTTTCCTCTTTTGATATTAGGGATTTTATACTAACTGTGATTAACAAATATTTTTGTGGTTAGATTTGTATTCAATTCCAAGTTTCCATATATCAATTTCCCTTGATTACACTATGCATTTGTTAATATTACATATGAAATGTTTAAGCAACCCAAGTTGTAATACTATTTTCTTCATCTCTTGCAGGAATTTATGGAGTAGCAGAGCAGAAGGAGCTAAATACATATAATTCAACCTTGGGGTTTGTCATTTAGACATAATAGATCTCTACTCCTTTTATATGATTTCATTTTGATATGTATTGTTTCCTTTTATAGTGCATTGTATCAGTTACTCCCACACTTTGTGTGGGACACAATACTTTTGAATTCATGAATAAAGAAAGCAATAAGAATATTCATAGTTGTGTGATTCTTCTTTCTTGTAAACACGTGCATTTTATTTGTTGTTCATTTAAAATCATCCCTTTCTAGTAAAGAACACTTATAAGATTTAAATGTACCTTGCATATTGGCTGAAAATAATTTTCCAACTCTACCTGATAGAGCTCAGAGAAAAATTAGGTAACATAACCTACTTGAATAATTAGAATTGAAGCACAAAGTCTCTCAATTCCTATCCTTTAATAGTTAACTCAACTTAAATCTTCAAATTTGTAACACAAAGTTTACAAGAAATTAGATTGAATTATTTTTCTACAACAACACAAATAATATATTATTACATATATGTGACATAAAAACACAAATTTGATATCACAAGCTTATTCAACGCAACATTTGAAAGTACCTTCTCTTTTATTCACTTTGGAAGCAATCAGCACAATAAAATACAAAGTTCCTATTTCTGCAATAATTTTGGGATAGTTTACTTGCATAAAATAAAGATAACTCTTTACAAAGAGTCCCCTCATATTTATAGAAGAGAGGCTGAGAGAAAAAGGTGGAAAACTAGTTACCCGTTGTTAACTTATTCAAGATTGCAAGTCCTTTCCTATCTGACTTGCAATGTAATTACATGTAATTTCAAGTTACAACTTTGCATGTAATGTGATCACATGTGATTACAACTTTTTATTTTACATGTAATTTGTCAAAACTAATTTACATAATGCATAACTGAAAGAAAACTAAGTGTATGAGAAGACATGACTCTATTACATCATCCTCTATCAAAGAGGTCTTCATGTTGCAAGATGGTCTTCCTGTTGCAAGGTTTCTAGTGCTTGGAATCTTCAAATTTGTATGTGGGTGAGAGCATCTTTAGAAACTAAATTTTTACCATTGCATTTAATGGCATCAACAAATCATTGATCTTTACTCTAACCCATGACTGAAAATTTTCTATGATACTACTTGTCTTTGTCCTTTATATCACTATCCTAATTCATTTTTCATTGTCCCAATGCATTATTACTACTTTTGACTCCCACATATGATCTCTTGTCATCTTGTGTCTATATCCTTTGTCTATGAAATCCCACCTCATCTTCTTGTATAGGGTTGTATTGGTTCTTCAAGGGAAGTTCTTTTTGTAAAGTAAAGGTGAGAAGCCCATATAATTATAACATCATCATGCACTATAGAAGAACCCATGAAACCTTCCTCAAGATGGAAATGTTGCCAAATAATGCCCATGTCTTGATTTATCATCAAGGTAGAACGTACATGCGAATGAGATTGACAATGGCAGGAAGAAAATGATGCAAATACAGGATCATAACTTAATTTTGGGTCTTGGAGGATGAAGAACAAGTGGAAAAAGGAAATCATGTTTTGCAAATGTAATCAGGTCTCTAGGACCCAATTACATGTATGATATGAGTGTGAATAATAAAAAAAATAAAAAAATAAGGCATTAAGTCGGGTCTTGGAAGTTAGATTGCAAGTTGGATAAAATTTTGTTAGCAATCAAGCCTTGAAGACCTAATTGCAAGTATCATACAATTTTTTTTTTTTGCATTTTAACTGTTAAAGTATAACTTGCAAGTGTTAGGAATAAAATTCCACAGACAAATGAGAGGGGGAGTGAATTATTTGTGATATAGACTATTAAACTTTAAACTTTATAAACCAAATATGCAAATGTAAATGATAACACAATAAATGCCAACACCATAACATAATATTTGTTGTCGAGGAAACCTTGTTAAATGTAAAACCCCGGTGGGAATTAACACCCGCAAATAATGTACTGAGAGTATAATATCCTTGTTAAAAGATTTAGCCCTGTTAGGAGCTTGTTACAACATTACAGTACATAGTCTCTGTTAGGAGACAGACCCTGTTAGGAGTCAAGAGAAATAGTAGACTCGCTGCTAAAAGGCACACTACCCAAAGAAGGTTAAAGCCACCCTCAAGGATTCATGATCCAAATAAGTGTATAAAGCAAATACGCAATCCAGGAAACTGTCTAATAACAACTGTCTTTGCTTGGTCAGTTCCAATGAAGTACTCTTCTCATAATTTCTGCTCTACATCCAACAGTCAAACAAGCTTTGCAACTTCCACTTCTCTTCTTTTCAATCTCTGTCACATCTTTTCAAAAGAAAAGATCACTCATATATACCCTCTTACAATAATTCATTAGGTCGTCAAGTTAAGATTTCCTAATACATAAATAATTAATTAGGTCATCCAATTAAGGCTTTCTAATATACAAATAATTATTTAACCCCTTTCTAAGATACACATGGTACCCATAACAAGTAAACATCATTTACAATCCATCAATTATGCTTCCAGATCTTCAATCCACGCTCATAATTCATTTTACACGCTACATGTTTGAAGTCGGCTAGTAAATAGGTCTTCTTCAAAATACACACCACAACTGACGTCACCAGTCATCAAGAAACAATAGAACTCAACCCATTATTCCAACATATGTCAGCTGTCCATGAGTAATCTTGCATCATCTGAAATATCTTCGCTAGAAAGATATACCCAAAACACAGAGACCTGCTCTATCCAAAATCACAATTACAGTCCAGAAACCAGTCTTCACCAAATCAACTATAACATCCACAATATGGAATATAAATCCAAGTGACCTTAGGAATAAGTTCAACACACATCCTTATGCATAAATCCAACTTTGATCATTTTGAAACATTTGTTCAGTGTCTGTACACTTCATCTAGTCAAGTAACCAGACTGTCTTCTCCACATAAATATATGTTGACATCAGTGACAAAACATGAATATCACTAGCATGATCAGTACGCAAAATTGATATCATCCAACAATCTCCCCCTTTGGCATTGATGGAAACATATGGTAAAATACATATGCATCAACCCAAAAGTACTCTCTCTCAATACAATCTTCTCAATATCCTCAACACAAATCTCTCAAAATAGTAGGGATTTTCACATAGATTCCTTCCCCCTTTGGAAGCAATGGCAAAGGGTACCATAACTCATCTGTAGTCTTCTGTAAGGTGTATATTTTTAAAATCTTCATGTCCATTAACTAGGTGCAAGATCACCCAAATGTACTCTATAGTGTTCTCCTGTGATCACTCCCCCTGAGGAGTAGATCCATACATCAAGTCTAGAGAATGATATAGCTTTGAGATCAACTAGACTGATGCATATCTGCATCATTTAATTACCACTGGGAGGGGCCACCACCCCAAGCATGCCTCAAAGATATTCAAACACATCTTTTGGAAAAGGTTTAGTAAATATATTTTCTATTTGTTCCTTTGTGCTGATATACTCTAGTTTAATCTCTTTATTTGCTACCTTCTCCCTCAAGAAATGATACTTAATAGAAATATGTTTAGTCTTTGAATGCATTACAGTATTCTTTGACATATTCACTATGCTAGTGTTATCACAATGGATAACCATGGGTTCTTTAAAAATTATTCCAATGTCCTTCAACATTTGTTTCATCCAAACAACTTGTGTACAATTTATTGCAGCAGCAACATACTCTGACTCAGTAGTAGATTGAGCAATACAGTTTTGCTTCTTTCTCAACCAAGAAACCAATATTTTTCCAAGGAAAAATGCACCACCACTTGTACTCTTCATGTCATCCACATTACCTGCCCAATCAGCATCAGTATAAGCCTGCAAAGTAAAATCTTCTGATTTTTCATACCACAATCCATATTCTATTGTCCCTTTCAAATATCTAAAAATTCTTTTTACAACAGTAAAATGTGTCTCTTTAGGATCTGCCTGATATCTAGCCACAATTCCAACTTCATTGGTAATATTTGGTCTAGTGTGAGTTAGATATTGTAGACCTCCAATCATCGATCTTTACTTTGTTTGTATGACACTTTGAGTCTCATCACTATTAGTCAGTTTTTTTCCAGTTACCATAGGTGTCCCAACAAGTTTACATCTTCCATTCCAAACTTTTTCAACATTTCCTTAAGATACTTGGTCTAAGATATAAAAATGCCATTCTTACTCTGATTAATCTGCAAACCAAGAAAAAATTTCATCTCACCAATCATTGACATCTTGAATTAATTTTCCATTTATTTAGAAAACTTCTGACTCATCTTATCATTGCTTCCAAAAATGATATCATCAACAAAAAATTCTACAATTAAGATTCCATATTTATCAATTCTCAAATATAAATTACTATCTGCATTACCTTTTTTGAAACCAAGACGAAGTAGATATTTTCCAGTCTTGCATACCATATTCTTGGTGTCTTTTTTAGTCCATACAGTGCCTTCTTCGGTCTACAAACCATGTTTTCATCATCTGTCAAAGGAAAACCATCAGGTTGCTCAAGGTAAACTTTTTCTAGATCACAATTCAAGAAAGCTGACTTCACATCCATCTGATTGACCTTAAAGTTTTTATGTGCAGCATAAGAAAGAAATAACCTCACAGTTTCCAATCTAGCAATAGGAGAAAATGTGTCTTCATATTCTATGCCTTCTTGTTGTGAATAGCATTTACATACCAGTCTTTCCTTGTTTATTACCAATGTTCCTTCCTCATCCATCTTATTTCTGAAAACCCATTTAGTACCAATCACATTTTTGTTCTTAGGTCTTGGAACCAATTCCCAAGTTTTTTTTTTCTTTATCTCTTCAAGTTCTTCTTCCATATCTTTAGTCCAAGATTCATCTCTACATGCTTCATCAGTAGTCTTTGGTTCAAGTTGATAAATCAA
The DNA here is from genome assembly GCA_018584345.1 of Thuja plicata. Taxonomy (NCBI): domain Eukaryota; kingdom Viridiplantae; phylum Streptophyta; class Pinopsida; order Cupressales; family Cupressaceae; genus Thuja; species Thuja plicata. The sequence continues at coordinate 658,175 of MU227749.1, forward strand.
GCAGATCTCATCTCTAGCTCTAGATCTAGTCATCATACCTTTACTTGCATCACCAATAATTTGATCTTCAGGATGGTTCTTCTTAACATACCTTTGTGTCTTCATCATCTCAATAGCTTCAATTTGTTCATCTTCAATCTCATTGTCAATCATTAAATATTCTCTAGGTTTAGCAGTAACCTCTTTCATTTATGTAATCTGACCACAATCATACATCCTTTCCTAAATCTGAAACATTTCATCTATCCTCACATTGGTGCTTTCAATCAACTTTCTCAATCTCAGATTGAAACATTTATATACTTTACTCTTATTGGAATAACCAAGAAAGATTCCTTCATCACTTCTAGCATCAAACTTCCCTATTTCATCATCTCTCTTGATATAACATTTACTACCAAATATTCTGAAATATTTTATAGTAGGTGTATGATCAAATAATAATTCATAAGGAGTCTTACTTGTACCTTCTCTGATCTGAATTATGTTCAGTGTGTACACAACAGTGCTAACTGCTTCTCTCTAGTGAACATGTGACACATTTCCTTCCAGCAACATAGTCCTTGCATCATCTAATATAGTTTTGTTTCTTCACTCTGCTATCTCATTCTGTTGTGGAGTTCTAGGAGCTGATGTATGTCTGTATATTCATTTCTCTTTATAGTATGTATTAAATAGCTCTAATGTAAACTCTCCTCCTCTGTCTGATCTCAAACACTTTATCTTCAAACCAGATTCATTCTCAACTTTTGGTTTGAATAACTTGAATTTGTCAAATGTTTCAGATTTCTCTCTCAAATATGTAACCTACATCATTCTAGAAAAGAAATCAACAAATAGTATAAAGTACCTTTCACCATAGTATGATCTTGTTTGTGTAGGACCACACAGATCTGTATGCACCAGATCCAAATTCCCTTTTGCTAAATAAGATTTTCTTTTGAAGGTGCTTCTAGTCTGTTTCCCCATAACACACTCTCTACACATAGTGTTAGATGGCTTCACAATTTTAGGTAGATCTCTTACTACTTTTGTCATACTTGCCTTCACAATGTTATCAATATTAACATTAAAAAATCTTCTATTCCATAACCAACTATCATCAAACTTTGCAATAAAACAAGAAGCTTCAGATGTGTTCAATTCAAATACATTACCTCTTATTTAGTACCAGATGCAATCAAGTCTCCTGCTTTACTTCTGATAGAGCATTTCCCATCAATGAATTTCAACTGATAACCCTTGTCTACTAACTGTCCAACACTCAACAGATTATGCTTAAGTCCATCAACAAGTAATACATTGTCAGTGTTATTCTTTCCATCCAAAGAAATAGATCCAACTCTAATAATAAGCCTAGGAGTGTTGTCACCAAATCTGACAACACCACCATCATGTCTTTTCAAAATTACAAACTTTTTTTTATCTCCAGTCATATGATGTGAACAACCACTGTCTATAACCCATTCAAATTTATTTTCAACTTGGGATACTAAGGCTTTTTCTTCATGCATAGGTTCATCATCCTTAATAGCAATAAATCCAATTTCATCATAGTCACCATCATCATCATCAGATATACCCTCACTATTATAATAAAATTCCCTGTCTTTTGAATACTTAGACTTGAAAAACTTAGGTTTGTGCTTTGGAACTCTTGTAGGACATCTAGATGCAAAATGACCAATCTTGTTACATGAAAAACATTTTAAAGGTAATTTTCCTTCAAACTTTCCTCTATCTCTCTTTTCTCTTCTAGAAATCAGTGCCACAACTTCATCTAGCTTTCTTTCTTCTTCTTGTATATATTCCCATTCATTAGCATAGGCTCCAAGTTCTTCCCTTAGTTCATTACTACTGGTGCTTGCATTTCCAGATAAGGTCTTTTTGTTCTTGTGCACGGTTTCCAGCTTGAATGCTGACTCAACTTTAGGCAAAGTGTCTCCCAATTCTGTGGCCTCAAATGTAGTTAGCTTTCCAATCAACATCTCTGGTAAAGTTTGGTGTTGAAGGTATAATATCCTCTATAACTTGTACCTTGGTTCTATATGCAGGTGTCAAAGATGTGAGTATCCTCGCAATCATTTCTTCCTCACTGTAAGTACCTATAGAGTTTATGATGCTAGTAACCACTTCTATAATTCTATGTCCATATACTGTAATGTTCTCATCTTCTCTCATCTTCAGTGATTCCATATTTGTCTTCCAGTTTTGTAGCTTTGCCTATTTTGTAAACCTTTCTCCAATATACAATGCTTCTAATCTTTTCCATATCTCATGTGCAGAATCCAATTCCTTTACTTCAGTGAATTCTCCTTATGAAAGTGCACTGATCAAAGATTCCCTTGCAACCATATTACATGAAAATATCTTCTTTTCATCTTCAGTAACCTTCTCTAACTCATTCTCAGATGCTAACTTTTCATTTTTCTTTGTGATCATCCAGTAATCAATTCCCAAACATAGCAAATGTCTTCTCATCTTGTTCTTCCAACTGTCAAATTTTTCAAGATCAAACTTCAGACTATCCTTCCTTTAGTAAGTCATCTTCAGGATGACCTCAAGCTGTTAAAATTTCTCTATAAGGACAAAAATCTCTAATACCAATTGTTAAAAATAACAGTCCACAAACAACTGAGAGGGGGAGTGAATCAGTTGTGATATAGATTATTAAACTTTAAACTTTATAAACCAAATCTGCAAATGTAAATGATAACACAATAAATTCCAACAACATAACACAATATTTGTTGTCGAGGAAAACATGTTAAAGGTAAAACCTTGGTGGGAATTAATACCCATAAATAATATACTGAGAGTATAGTATCCATGTTAAAATATTTATCCCTGTTAGGAGCTTGTTACAACGTTACAATACATAGTCCCTGTTAGGAGTCAAGAGAAATAGTAGGCTCACTAACAAGACACACTACCAAAAGAAGGTTAAATCCACCCTCAAGGATTCACAATCTGAACAAGTGTATAAAGAAAATGCACAATCCAGTGTATTGTCTGATAGCAACTGTCTTTGCTTGGTCAGTTCCAATGAAGTACTCTTCTCATAAACTCTACTCTACATCCAGTAGTCAAAAAAGTTTCACAGCTTCCACTTCACTTCTTTTCAATCTCTATCACATCTTTTAAAAAGAAAATATCACTCATATATACCCTCTTACAATAATTCATTAGGTCGGCTAGTTAAGCTTTCCTAATACACAGATAATTAATTAGGTCGGCCAATTAAGGATTTCCAATATACAAATAATTTTTTAACCCCTTTCTAAGATACACATGGTACCTATAACAAGTAAACATCATTTACATTCCATCAATTATGCTTCCAAATCTGCAATCCATGCTCACAATTCATTTTACACGCTACATGTTTGAATTCAGCCAACAAATAGGTCTTCTTCAGAATACATGCCACAAATGACGTCACCAGTCATCAAAGAACAATAGAACTTAGCCCTTTATTCCAACATATGTCGACTATCCATGAGTAATATTGCATCATCTAAAATATCTTCGCCAGAAAGATATACCCGAAACACAGAGACCCGCTCTGTCCAAAATCACAGTTACAGTCCAGAAACCAGTCTTCACCAAATCAACTGTAACATCAGCAAAATGCAATATAAATCCAAGAGACCTTAGGAATAAGGTCAACACACATCCTTCTGCATAAATCCAAATTTGATCATTCTGAAACATCCATTCAGTGTCCGTACACTTAGTCCAGTCAAGTAACCAGTCTGTCCTCTTCACAGAAATATATGTTGACATCAATGGAAAAACATGAATATCATCAACATGATCAGTAACCAAAACTGATATCATCCAACAACAAGTTTCTCACAACATCACTCTTAATATCAGCTTATAAACCTAATTTGGGGTGTAAGACAAAAATTTAAAACAAATACATGAAGGACTTAGACAATTTTGGGTCTTTGGAGGTTTACTACAAGTGTAAAAAAAATGAACGTACAATTCTAGTCCTAGGACCCAAAATGAAAGTTGTAATGCAATACAACTTGCAATGAAAACGTACATATTACTGCTTGCATTGATAGCCAAAAGTTTCAATTTAACATGTTAAAAAGGTAAGTTATTTGTAATGTTGGGTCTTGGACCTTACACCTCAAGTTATAATTCAAGTTACTTGTAATGTCGGTTCTTGGACCCTACATTGAAAGTTTTAATCCAAGTTAATTTTAGCGTCAGGTCTTAGACCCTTCATTGCAAGTTACTTGTAATGTTGGTTCTTGGACCCTACATTATAATGAAAGTTACTTTTAATGTCGGGTCTTGGGCCCTATATTACAAGTTTTGATGCAAGATACTTTTCAAGTCCCCTTTGAGATCCAAAATTGCAAGAAAAACTAGCTTTAGGGTATGTGCACCAAGTTGTGAACCAAAAGGGGGGGGGGGTATAAGTGGACACATTTTTTTTGAAATCGGGTAAACCTGAACTTGGAACAAATGTTTGAGGGTCATGCACTCAAAATAAGAAGATGTGTAAAAAATAAAAATTGTAGTACTTTGAACCTAGTTTCTAAAGTACTTAATATTTTTAAAAATTGAGAAGATTAAGAGGGTCAAACCTCACATGCACAAAAACTTGTTCTTGATTTTTTTAGAAAATAATAACATAGATGTTTCAGTGCGCTGTACAAAAGATATAGTTATATTAAGTATTTTTCAAATCCCTTTGGTAGGATGATAGGTAAGAGTGAGATCTAGAAGTTTTGTATTTTTTTGTAATTTTCTGATGAGTTTTTTTTTGTGATTTTTTGAAGTGACCACATCCTAAAAATTTGGTACTTGTTCATGCGTTGGGCATAACTTGCATCAAAATAATCAAAAATGATTTTTTTTTAAGTGTAAAGAATCACGTGTATAACAATAATATGTAATTTATTTGTAATTTAGTTATGTATATCAAAAGTTATTAAAAAAAATGGTAGACATATGTCTATGAGGACAGTCAAGACACTGGTAAAGAAAATTAAAGTTTACTATGCTAATGTTGTCCAAAAATAGAAAAATTTATATGGTTAGAAAGCTAAGAACACGTATGAGATTATGGTGAAAATTATAGAGCTACCATGTTGACAAATTGCAAGCCTAATGAAGATAAAGTAGAGAATTCATCTGACAAGATGAAAAATGTCTAAAAGAACAAAAACACAGGGAAAATGAGCCTCTAAGCATTTGGGTCATTTTCAAAGCCTCTTCCCAAGATATAACCTGATCTGGTTTCTAAATTTCAAATAACCTGATTGGGTTCTAAAAAGCAAAAAGTACATTTTCATCTCCTCCATAACTCGATCGGGTTCTGGAGAATAAAATGCACAATTTTCACTTCTTAAAAAACTGATCAGGTTATGAAGAAGTAAACATTAGGCATCTCTCTCTCTCTCTCTCTCTCTCTCTCTCTCTCTCTCTCCTCCTTTGTTCTTAGTTTTTCAGAATCTGATCAGGTTCTGAGGAATTAGAAGCATTGAGCCTTTATGTTCTCATAACCCGATCGGGTTCTTAAGTCCTCAGAACCTGATCGGGTTTTGTTGAATTGAGAATGTTTCTTGCTTCAACGGTCTTAAAAAAAGTCATTTCAAGTTTTCCCGAGGTCCCACTGCTATTTTTCTATTGTTTTACGCCAGTAACAGACAGGTCTGCACTTTTTTGTATGTTTTTTCTTTGCAATGATTGAATTGTGTTGTTTATTGGTATTTTTGATGTTATTTTATCATTGTAAGTTCACATTTCAAGAAAATGGTTGATTTGTTCTTATTTTCTGGATTTTATGTTCACATGTTATTCTATGTTCATGATATTATTCATAGGGTCCATTCAATACGAATAATGGGAAATAACAAAAGAGGAACAATTGAACAATGAGAGACATAAAAGGAAATACAAAGGGAGTGCATGCAGAGAATACGACAAGGTACATCATCAAATGCATGCAGTGTAGTGATGAAAATAAAAATGGTAATGTTAATGTGACAAATGCACCATTTCAATTCGATGTCATTAATGAACAAAATGCACATAATAAAAATGAAAATGTTCAACATACACCAATTGAAATGATGGAGATAAATGCACCTAATTCATCTAATGAACCATTTCAATTTGATGATATTGATGAAAAAATGCACATAATGAAAATGAAAATGTTCAACATACACCAATTGAAATGATGGGGATAAATGCACCTAATTCTTCTAATGAAAATGTAGAGCATGTAGCTATGTTAACACCTCTTAGAATAATTTGTAGAAAACCAAAGTTTCTAATTGACATTGATGAAAATATTTTGAGGCCAATACATGATAAAATGTTGAAAATAAATTGTAGAAGAGTTGTTAAAAATATTTGGAATAACTATTTTGAAAAATTAAATCAAAGTGAAAGATGTCAAGTAGTTGTTGAAATGATTAAGAATCTGAAATTTAGAGAGATAATGAGAATTGTGGGGTTGAGAACATCTGAAAATAGTACTGAGAGAACCATTGTGATAAATCTATTCGATGCATACCAAAACATTGGTTCAAAATCACACAGTAAAGATGCTAATGTTACTCGACGTGTCCTCACATCAACTTTAATGGGAAAGGAAATGAAAAAATCTCGTATAGTAAGCAAAACAAGTCATTAAGGATAGGTAGATCAACATTACAGAGAGCCTTACATAGGTGAGAAAAATTTGAGGAACCAAACACTAATTCTGTTTGGTCATTCTCGGGTAGACTCCCACACAAGGACAAGGTTGTTGTTGATGCATTAAGAACATTAATTGAAAAGTTTTGGCATGACAACACAAGGGTTTCACCCAACCAAAGAGACATTGTTAGGAGGAGAATCGGATCTACAAATCGTATGCCACATCCAAAAACATTTTTGGATATGACACAAACACAATTTTATGAAAGATTCATCCAAAGAGTTCCTCAAATTAAAATTATTCAAAGATTTTTTGAAATGAAAAAACCCTTTTACGTCAAGATTAATCATGCGTGCACCACATGTTGTTGTAGGGTACATATTGAATTTTCCATGCATTATGATATATATCATTATGTTTGTTGTACTTTGCACACTAACACTATTTTGGAGGAATGTGGTCTTCAAGCACCTCCTACGTCATCAAGATATTTTATGTTAAGTGTATTATGCAATCGATATGATGGTTGCATTTATTATAAGATGATGTGTTTGAATGGATCAGCTTGTAGTGCATATGGTGGTATGATAAAGTTGTGGATATGTCACCATCTAGAGAGCACAAATGAGATTGGAAATACACTAGTTTATTTTGGAAAATACAAGACAGTAACTTATTGTGTAAAAGATGGAAAAGAACTTAAGAGGTGTGATTTAGTGAAAAATGATATATGCGTAGCTGATTTTATGAAGATTTTTCAAGAGAAACTAGTTTATGAGTACATACGTCATTCACATAGAGCTAGGTGGTTCGATGAGTAATTCAAGATATGCAAGGACACTTTTCCCCCTGTTACTATTGTCTCTATTGTTAATTTTTCTTATAATTATACACTTAAACCTTAGAGTGAAGTGCAAGCATTGTATTTCCATTCTATACAAGTGACGATCTTTGTACATATAGCATTCTTCCATGCACATGATAGCACAGACATAGATAGAAAGGTTTTAAGAGAGTATCACTTCTACATAAATTACAATCACACACATTCATCAAAGTTTGTGCAAGGTTGCTTCAAAGTTTTCTATGAGAATTTAAGGGAAAGAGGTATTGAGTACAACCAACACATAATATGGTCAGACAATTGCACCTCACAATTCAAGAATACAAGGATGTTCTATTGGTTGAGTAGGATGCATGTGACAAGTGGCGCTCAACATTATTGGAATTTCATCGAGGCGGGGCATGCAAAAGGCGAGCATGATGGTGCAAGTGCATGTGTAAAAAGAGCTCTTGCCAGACAGGAATTGAAGTATGAAAGTGGTGCAGAGTTAATAAATGCAGAAACAATTGTGCAATGGTGAAACTCTATGATGGGGATAGGTAATGAAGGTAAGTATATGGTTAATAGATTTTTTATTTGATAGGTGATTCTAACATTGAAAACTATCTAGATTGTTGTACACTTATAGGATCAAGTGACATGCACTCATTTAGAAGTTCAAATGCAGCATCACTGGGTATTTATACTAGATTAATGGCATGTTTTTCTTGTCTTTTATGAATTTTGCGTGGGAGGAATGTGAATCAAAAGAGTGGGTTGACGAATGGTCTTATAGACCTTTGCAACCGCTTGATACATTTCAACTTCCTAGAGCATTACAATTGAGCCAGTTTGAAGCATCAACAGATTTTGATCACATATCTAACCTAGTTGAACCAGGTAATTTCTCTATTTATTCTTCATTTTGAGATGAACTATGTTGAACCTACTTGAAATCATTTTATTAGGTGGTTAAGTGTTTAGGGTGTTAACTTATCCCTCTATAAATTGCAGGTCATGTATATGCAGTTGTTGCATATGAGAATAATGAGGAAGGGACTGATTACTTTTTGTGTCGTTGTATTGAGGGAAAAAAGAAATTGACAACTACAGTCATTTATGGAGAGGGTATTGAGTACCCAATAGGATCCATTGTTGTGATAGAGACATGGATTAGAAGGTACGCTATCAAAATATAATGTGTTCTTGCTTGATGACTTTGAGACCTCTTAACATCATTCCATTACACTTTATATGTTGAATTTGGTATTAATTTATGCTTCTTGAAATGCAGGTACCCTATCCAAAAATCAAACAAGTGGTTATTTGAGGACTATGAGACACATAGACATATTTTACATTATTTGAACCTTCTTTTTGCAAAAAATATTGAATTGATAAAGTATACTGGTAGACCTTGTAAGAAGAATTTATGGAACCTTCGTGAATCTAAACATGAGGCAATACATGACACAATAACGGTTAGAGCTGATCCAGAAGGTTCGCTCAATTAGTTTTGGGCCATCATGAAGAATCAATCTACAAAATGGTAGAATTATTTTGACAATTTTGTATATAAATTAATTTTGTGAAACAATCTAACTTTGCTTTTTTGTAAATATAAATGACTATGAAGTGGTCTACATGCATATTTGGAGACCAATTTTTTTATATTGAAAGAATATCAAATTGTATATAAAAGTGGCCATGGGTTGATTTGTATATACCGAGGGTCCACATTTTTTATAGTTTACTATGTACCATTTAACTAAGAGAATATGAGTGAATTACGATTCATTACAATTATAACAATGGCTCATGCAGTGGATATCTCATGTTTCTCTAAATTATAATAATGGTTCATGTGTAGTATTTATGTATGTATGTTCATTTTCATATTATGTATTTATGTATGTATCTTTTCCATGCATTGTATTTATGTATGTATGTTCATTTTCATATTATATCTTTTCCATGTACTCTCTCTCTCTCTCTCTCTCTCTCTCTCTCTCTCCCAAAGCAACTACCTTGAAAATATTCTATCGAACCAAAGTAATAGGCATAATCTATAATTAAAATTATGGTGTTATATGTTATGCTTTGTGGACGTTTGAATTATTTCACTTCTATTGCTGCCCAATCTGGCTTAGTGCACCTTGGGAACACTTCGGTCTAACTTGTGCCGAAACATTCTTGATGGTCTTCAAGCTAAAAAGGTCTCCCCTAATGTTTACCCAACCAACTGGAGCTGATGGAGTTGAGGGTTTGGTCCTACGACGAACGGTTTGAAAGATGCACCATTGAGCAACAATGCAACTTTTTGCACCAACTGAGATCGGGTCGCCAAATGGAATTCAAGTGGAATATCCCAGAACTAAGCCACATGCTTATAGGCCTTCCCAAGATTGTCCTTTTTCACTTCATAGATCTCTGATATCTCTCACGAGGTACGAGATATGGCTCTCCAAAAACTGCTGCCCAATTTGGCTTAATACACCTTGGGAACACTTTGGTTCTACTTGCGTGAGAATGTTATTGATGGTTTGAAAGAGAAAAAAGGTCTCCCCTAGCCTTTAATTTCCAATTGGAGCTGATAGAGCTGACGGTTTGGTCCCACGACGAACGGTTTGAAAGATGCACCATTGAGCAACTTTCAACTAAGAAATGATGCAACTTTTTGCACCAACTGAGTTTGGGTCGCCAAATGGAATCCAAGTGGAATCTTCCAAAACTGAGCCACATTATTGTAGGCCTTCCCAAGATGGTCCTTGTGCACTTCACATATCTCTGATATCTCTCACGAGGTCTGAGATATGGCTCTCCAAAAATTGCTGCCCAATTTGGCTTAGTACACCTTGAGAACACTTCGGTCTGACTTGCACCGGAATGTTCTTGATGGTTTACAAGTGAAAAAATATCTCCCCAAGAATTTACCTAGCCAACTGGAGCTAATGGAGCTGATGGTTTGGTCCCACGACGCATGGTTTGAAAGATGCACCATTGAGAAACTTTCAACTGAGCAACTTTCAACTAAGCAACAATGCAACTTTTTGCACCAACCAAGATCGGGTTGCCAAATGGAATCCAAGTGGAATCTCCTAGAAATAAGCCACATGATTTTAAGCCTTCCCAAGATGATCCTTTTTTACTTCACTGATCTCTAGTATTTCTCATGAGGTCTGAGATATGGATCTCCAAAAATTGCTGCCCAATTTGGCTTAGTGCACCTTGGGAACACTTCAGCCTGACTTGCGCCAGAATGTTCTTGATGGTTCACAAGCAACAAAATGTCTCCCCTAGTGTTTACCTGACCAACTAGAGCTGATGGATCTAACGGGTTGGTCCTGCGATGAATGGTTTGAAAGATGCACCATTGAACAACTTTCAATTGAGCAACAATGCAACTTTTTGCACCAAGATTGGGTCGCCAAAATGGAATCTGAGTGGAATCTCCCAGACCTGAGTCACATGCTTGTAGGCCTTCCAAATATATTCCTTGTGCAATTCTCAGATCTTTGATATCTCTCACGAGGTCTGAGGTATGGCTCTCCAAAAATCGCTACCCAATTTGGCTTACTGCACCTTCGGAACACTTGGGTCTGACTTGCGCCTGAATGTTCTTGATGCTTCACAAGAGAAAAAATGTCTCCCCTAGTGTTTACCCATCCAACTAGAGCTGATGGAGCTGACATTTTGATCCTCGATGAATGGTTTGAAACAACAATAATGAAAAAGTTTCATAGCAACTTTTAAAAATTGCTCAACAACATTTGTGCAACTTTTGACAATGTTGCAAAATATTGCTATTAGGACCTCTAGACCTATTGAATAGACTTAGAAGACCCTTAGATCCTATATTAAGACCTTTATTAGACCAAAAAAATCAAACCTACTTATCCTATCATAGGTCATGAGTCTAATCAACCTTAGGTTTATAAAGACACCTTAAATGGATTGACTTTACAATGAGACCAATCTAATCAAAATGAATGGTTGATCTCTAGGATCTAACCATGATTATAAATATGTGAAGATGAATCCATGAAGAATCCTATCCATTCCTGTTGTTTCTTGGGTGCCCTACACCAAAGATCCCTATAATTTACCAAGTGTACCCAAGGAACATTATATGTTTGAAGTTACTCAAGGGGCTCAAAATCACATCAAATATCCCTACATCCACTGTCCAAGAACAAAAACCAAACTCTCATACTCTGTATTTTAGTCACAAAAAAATTACAACAAAAAACATAAATTTACTTAAGTCATGGAGTGCATACATATAGAGCATGAAAGATACACCTAAATACAATGTAGCACATCAAGCATTAATTCACTTAAATCATAAAATTGCTTATGTCCTAGAGCAAACATGTAGTACATACATTATGAAGCATAGACATGAATTCACTTAAGTCATTCACGTAGGTTATACACATGAATTTAGGTTATGAATCATATACATGAATATACATGAAGTACATACACAAGTACATTAATTTATAGAAACACACATGCATATACGCAAGTCATCTGAAACAAGAATACACTTAAGGCATAAACATCCAACCAACAAATTCAAGGATCACATTTGAAGTTTCATATATAAAAAAATGAATAATAATAGCGTACATATAAATACATGGTGTACATGCCAAATCCATAATAGAGTTATAAAAAAGTGACATCAACTATGTCCAGGTCGATATATATAATGTACAAATGTCACACACACACACACACACATATATACAAAATTTGGTCATTCAATGACCACAACTAGATCCATACAATGTCTCAGTATATCTATGACTGTGGTGGATCATGAAAATTGATCAACTTCACATCATGACTTGGGTCACTAAGTCTCTGCACAAGAAAAATTCAAATGCTAAGCCATATATCTTATCTCAAAATGATATCAAAATAAATAAATATTGGGCTGTAATTTGTTGATAGTTGAATTATTGATTACCTCATCTCTTTCTCCTATGCTTGGGATGAATGATAAACAAAATAGGCTCCATCATGGGTGAGAGAGACTCCTAGAAAAATGGCGAGGTAGAGGAAGGACGTGTAGTGGTGAAGGGTCCTATAACAGGAAAAATAAATAATACAAAATACATGTTATAAATAAGAAATACTAAAAAATAAAAAAATGTATGGACTAAAAAGAAAATGCATACCACAACATGAGTTGGAAATCCTGTGCTGGACGGAGCCAAAACCATTATTGAATAAGTTTGGACCTTTTCCTATATGGTAAAATAAAAAAGATGTTATAGTCAAGAAATACTAGATAATGCAAAAAATGTATACACTAGATAATAAAAATGCATACCAAAGCCTCAGATGGATCTCATATGCTTGGGTTGAATGATAAATAAAATGGGCTCCATCGTGGGTGAGAGGGACTCCTAGAAAAATGGTGAGGTAGAGGAAGGACGGGAAGTGGTGAATGGTCCTATAAAAGAAAAAATAAATAATACAAAATACATGTTATAAAGGAGAAATACTAAAAAATAAAAAAAAGCATGGACTAAAAATAAAATGCATACTACAACTACATATTTTGTGCTAGGAAAGGGATCCCTAGGAAGTGGAGAAGGGTTCCCCTCATTTGAGGCAGTTATGACCAATTCATGTATGAAAAATCATAGCAAATGACATACTAATAGAGGAACATGATTTCTAAAATATTTTGAACAAACAAGAATGAAATTGAAAGTAAATATGAAAACATGTGACCTCCTCCCTCTCCTGAACATCAACAGTGTCCGGGGCATTCATTAGTTTAGTGAAACCCAATTCATTCTACATGTATACAATAAACAAGTAAAGTGCATTCATCAATATAGACTACATTGAAATGTTCATAACACATTTCAACAAATATACTTAAATTGGACTTAATTACCTTTTTTGTTTCAATGTCCCCGATGATTTCTTCCTCTTTCCTAATAACCTCAAGCTTGGTGGGGTAGGCTAACAAAAACAAAATTAACATAAGAGAAATAATATGATACCGCATGGGTTCAATTAAAACTATAAACAAGAGGTGTGCAAAATATGATACCACATAGCTTTGTAAGCCAAAGTCAATGGTAGAAAGGGTGACATCATCAATCTCATAAATCTGAGCCCCTGACAAGCCCTATAAAACACCAAATAAATTTATAAGCAATATTTTACAATGAAAATTATGATTCACTTGAATTCCACAAATGCTTATGCTCCACAACTCTATTATCACAAGTTTGTAAACAAATTTTATGAAACATTATTACAATATAAAAAAGTTCTCTTCTTTCACACACAAGACTATTCTTTAACAAATTTGTAGTCATAGTTAGAGAAGGATGGTCTGGATTGTATTCATGGAGGTCAGAGGTTAGGACCACTTTTGTATAAAGTAATATGACTGTTGTAGCCTGGTAGTGAGTATGTTTTAGTGTGTTTACCCTTAACATGGGGGGATTTCGAGTGATTTTAGGTTGAGAGTAGGTGGTATGGGAAGTGATGAAAATATTTAGGGTGCTTATGAACCTAGGGTGTAGACGGGTTCTTTTCTATGGTGAAGATATAGACTAGTATATGGGAACTAACCTAGTATGACAGTGAAATGCCAGAGAGTAGGGTTTACTGAACTAGCAAGTGAATATTCTTTGAGAAATAGGATAAGGACCTTGTGATAAGTTGAGGGGTTCTTGGGGTGTCTTAGAAGTTATATGTTGGGAGTCTTCAAAAGGCCATGGAGGTGTATTGAAGGATTGAGGACATTCACAATTAGTGAACAATCAGATATTGTATTCGTGATTTTGAACAAGAAATAATAGTAAAATAACGATGGTTGGATGTTCCAGATGATGTTCAAGATTGATTCAAAAGACAATAAGTGATTGGTTGGGGTATGAGTCTATGTATGAGTTCAGCATTGGTTGAATTGAGTCCAAGGATGGGGGGTGGGAGTTCAAATCAACTTTATTCATGATAGCTAAACAAGGAAGTGAACTTGTTCAAAAGTATGATGTCTAGGTTACCAAAAGTGAGGGATCTTTGTTGAAGCCTTTGCGTTCAACCTAATTCCTTGAGGGGGTACCATCCTTTTATGAATTCCTTGAGTTGAATTATATTAGAACAAATTCTTTGAGCATAAAGCAATAGAAAACAAACATACACAAATTCTTTGACCACACTAAGTTACCACCATACAAATTATTAAGATATGATATTTTGAAAACAATGTACTATTCTATTTTATGAATATTTATAAAAAATTACCTCAAGTGTTGAGCTACCCATCCACGTCTACTAGAATGAGCACTCCTTAGTGTGCTTGTACCACCAGCTGCACCATGCAATGCATATTATTCATGTATCAATTTAGATTCTTCTATACATAAAAAATTATTTACTTTTAACAGTTTTAGGTAATTAATTAAAATAGCATGTCAAAACACAAATTTAAACAATCCTGTGTCAACTCTGCACCATACACCATTGACAACATATCATCTGTGAGGGCCATATCCTTAGTATTGGATGCATGAAATCTTCTCCCGCAATGTACACATGAATGGGATGTTGAACCATCCACACTTGCTTGACTATCTACCCCATCACATATACCATTACAACTGATGCAGATATGCTCAATGGGCTGGGCTGACCCTGTAACTATATCTGATGATAATGGAGTTGGCATAGGATGAGATGATCCTAATGGTTCATCTGATGATGATGGAGCTGGCATGAGATGGGGTGATCCTAATGGTGCATCTAATGAAGATGGAGGTGGCGCAGGCACTAGTCCATCCTCTCCTCCAACTAACTGAGTGTCATGTTGGATAATGGCATCAGTCAATGATGCAGCTACATGAAGATTTTATATATCCATAGACTCCTTCACCACTACTGGGACCACAACATGAATGAGGGTTTTTCTCATAGTACGCCTCCTCTCTTGTGGTCGGGTAATCCTGTGTGCCCTAGGTCTATCATGTGCAAAGCCCCTCCCTCTACCCTGGAACTCATGAAAGTCAAAGTAATTTAGCTTCTCACTGAGGATAAACTCACAGTATAGCCTGCTCAAAAAATATAAAGGCACCTCTGTAGGATTTGAGAGATACAAATCCACAGAACACCAAGAATACCTGCATGCAAATAACCTGTTACAATAGAGAAGTAGAAAGAAGAAAATGGCAGAACTCAGAAGTTACTTAGAAATGAGAGCAAAATTATGATCCGAGTTAATTGAAAAAAAGATTTACAAGGTTCAACCTATAAAGGTGAACAAAACCATAAAGCCTAAAAAATCTAGGTTTTCTCATTATAATTAATAAAGATATTAATTAAAATGCACCTAAGAGATAGCTTAAGAAAATAGAGTAATAAATAGCTTAATTAATTAAACTGAAGTGATTTAATTAATAAGTGTAAAATATAATTACTCTAACACCCCCCCTTAAGTGAAGCTTAGGAGGTAAGTTGACCTAGCACAACTATGAAAGCAGGAAATGGGTCCCGGCAACAAGGCCTGATCAGGTACCCAATACAAGGAAATCTCTATAAACCGGAGACAAAGGAGAAAACCTAGTGGGAAAAACTCCTCTCCAAAAAGAGATATAAAAGCAAGCAAAAGACAAAAAAT
>MU227749.1:674431-701369 GCA_018584345.1 Thuja plicata
GTCAAGGCTCCAAAGCCCCCCCAGAATGAAAGAACCCCTGGATCAATGAACAAACCACCATGACGCCAATACAAAGGAGTGAAAGGAAGTGAGCACTGAAGAGGTAACCTTGAAAGATGAGGTGTCATTGGAAGGCTGAGCTGATGCTCAAAGGATTAGACACGAGGATCCTAAAAGGGAACCCCCAATGTAGGTGGTATGACAGGTGTGCGGTATCTTCTGTAGAATCCTCAACAACTGCACCTGGTGGATCAATGAATGGAGCTAGAGGGTCTGGCAGTGCTGAAGAAGAGTCCTACTGAAGAGAAGAAACCCCAACAAGAAGAGGTGAGGAAGCCACAGAAGTGGTCTCAGGAACAACACAGAGGCTCAAGTGACCTGACTGTCCCACATGATGCTCTTGCGTAAGAGGAGATCTATGCTCCGATGATGGAGATGGTGGACCAAAGTGTGAAAAGGTGTAGAGATAGGTGGAATGATCAACTATCCCTGTAGCAACAATGCCACCTATCACACTATCCCGAATGAAGACTGAATCTGGCGTGAACTCAACTATCTTCCCTGATCCACTGTGTGTAATCTGGTAAATCGAGAGAAGGTTTGCAGACAGAGATGGAACATACAATGCATCATTGAATGTGCCATCCTAAATGCGTACAGAACCTTTCCCGCAGACTGGCATAACAGTTTTATTCCCCATGAGAATGTAGGGAATAGGAGAAGCCTCAATAGAAGAGAAGATCTCTGGAGAAGATGCCATATGGTGAGAGGCACATGAATCCAGTATTCAAGGGACCTAGGAAGGGGATGCAATGGAAGCCCATAATGCATGACCCTGTCCAAAATTCTATCCATATGTCAAAAATGAGGTAGAAGACTGAAAAGTAGACCCCTGTGAGGTGGAAGAGGATGTAGAGGAAATAGTGCTCTTCTGAAGGAGAGCTTGCAAATTTGCAATATGTTTCTCATAGCCATCAAATATCTTCTGAAAACAATGCGACTCATCATGAGGCCCCTTCTAACAATAGGAACATGTAGGGTTCTCAGTCTTCTGTTTCTTCTTCTTAAAAGAAGATGGTGGGCCAGTAGAGTGCTGAGAAGAGGAATCAGATATCTGCTTCGGCTTCGGCTTCTGTGTATCCTGAGATGTCTTGGCAAGCAAATCCTGTGACTGTGAACGTGTAAGAGAATCCATATGACTGAGCTTAGAGTACTCATGAGTTAACCTATCACAGAAGGTCTCAAAAGAGGGCATAACATGACGTGCACCCAATGCATCCATAGTGGAGTAGAAGGTAGAAGTGAAAATCTAATAAGGGCCACGAAGCTTTGAGAGTATCAGAAAGATACACTCATCATCTGACTTCGTCTTTCCAGCAACCTGTAAAATAGATTGAAGAGACTTGAACTTCATCAGGAAGTCCTCAATGCTGGTGAATGATTCAGGTACCACGGAGGTGAACTCTGCATCTATCTAGAGAACCTTGAATTGATTTATTGTGCCAAACAAGGTGGAAAACTTGTCCCACATATCCCTGGGTGTGGTCAGACCATCCAGGTGGAACAAAAACCCATCTAAAATATTCATGGAAATGAGGCCCATTGCCTCATCCATCCTATTTCTATGCATAAGAGTCTCATAAGGCCTCTGTAGAACTGGTTCAGCCACATCGAGGCATGACCATAGCCCTTTTTCCATAAGCAATCTGGTCATCTTCCCTTTCCAAGTGTGATAGTTGTGAGGTGTAAGGCGAGAGACAAAAGAGTCCACCATTAAGAGAAGGTAGATAGAAGTAGAAGGGTCTCTTTGAAATAAATGACAGAAATAGAATTTTTACCCCCACAAAGTATTATACTATCTCTCGTACACTTCAAATAAGTATGTAAGCAAAAAAACAAGGAAAAAACCTAATTTTCAGATGCCTCCACTTTGACGCCAAAAAAATGATCAAACGACAAAATTTAAAAATAAAAATAGCATGGTTGGATTAGGCTCGGAAAGAGATTTCCAATGATATATCACACTTTAATTTTCGATACCGTATGCAAAAATTTCTCAAAAATGGGTGCCAATTTTTCAGAGTGGCGCCAAAATTTTGAAAATTTCTGAAAAAACCCCTTGCAGCACCGAAAACCACCCACTAAGTAGTCAAAACCACCTATGTAGAAAAAAACCACCTTCATACCTTTTGCGCTCAAATCTCAGCTCTCGCGCCTTGAAAAGCATGCCAAGTTCGTACGGCCCTCTTTCCATAAAAAATTGCCACAGCTTGCTCCGGTACCCAAAGGTGGTCAAATTTTATATCAAAATTTGTCTCAATGATCCTCTGAATCCATTGGTGAGGTCAGTTTCATCCCAAAATGTGTCCAATAAAAAACTTTCCATAGATCCATTAAAAAAACTCTTCAAAAACTTGAAACCCTTAACCTCAAAACCTGCTTCAAAAACACTAGAACAGGCAGCAGCAGGGGAGCTCTGATACCATGTAGGATTTGAGAGATACAAATCCACAGAATGCTAAGAATACTTGCATGCAAATAACCTGTTACAGAAGAGAAGTAGAAAGAAGCAAAAGGCAGAACTCAGAAGTTACTCAGAAATGAGAGCAAAATTATGATCCGAGTTAACTGAAAAAAAGATTTACAAGGTTCCACCTATAAAGGTGAACAAAACCCTAAAGCCTAAAAAATCAAGGTTGCACATTATAATTAATAAATATATTAATTATAATGCACCTAAGAGATAGCTTAAGAAAATAGAGTAAAAAATAACTTAATTAATTAAACCAAAGTGATTTAATTAATAAGTGTAAAATATAATTACTCTAACAACCTCATTATTATTACAAGGTGGTTGGTCAACTACCATGTACCACCTATCCCAAAAAGTTGATTTCATCCCCCTATGAGCACACCAAAGTATAGGAAACCATTTTGTATTACCTTCTAGGGAATTGTTAGTATTAGGATCAGTAAAAAGGGCACATATGTCACATTTTTGTATGCCTTTTCTTTTCACATCCTCATATGATAAACCATCAACATAATATGTACAATGTGTATCCCTCAATGAACCCCATTTTTTCACCTCTTGAGACACCTCATTTGCACTATTGGACATTTTTCTAATGTAGTGGCGAGGGTAGAGTGATGTTGAAGACCGGAAGCCTTCAACCTATTGACTAATATATTAATTTGTGCACTATTTTGGTTAAGGTGTTGCACAAGGTCCTCTTGTGTTGCATTTACATGATCTAATGGCACATGTGGTGATTCTACAGATGGCGATGGTTGTGGATGAGGAGAATTTTGAGGAGGGTTTAGGGGTGGCGATGGTGGTGGATGAGGAGAATTTTGAGGAGGGTTTACGGGGGGGTCCTTCATTTATTTTTCCTCTTCTTGGGTTGTTTGATGAATCTGATATGAAATTAATAAAAGAAAACAAAAAATCAATATCATAACCTATTTTGATTAAAAATGCAAAAAAAACAACAAAACAACAAAAACATACCTTTTTTATGGGGCGTCATTGCTTGAAAATGTGGAAATTGTTGAAGAAATGTTGTTTTCTTCAAAGCACGGTCGGGTTCTGATGTGTTTTTGCCCTCCTCTACTCTGATGCTCTGTGGTTTAGGCATTAGAAATGGCCTAAGCCGCGGGCTTTCAAAAATATAATATGTTTCTAATAACCCAATCGAGTTATTAGAAACATCTCAGAACCTGACCGGGTTATTAGAAACATCTCAGAACCCGATCAGGTTATTAGAAACATCTCAGAACCCGATCGGGTTCTGAGAAAGATAGATTTTTTTAATAATATTACCTAGGGTTGGTTACCAAGCCTAGTACAATTTCAAAATTTCAATAACCCGATCGGGTTATATAAAATTTGAATTTTTTTAAAACATGTGTCCACTTTTTTGGTTCACAACTTGGTGCACATACCCTTTAAATCATTGAAACTTAACATAATAGAGATCAAGGACTTTTTCTTTGTCAATGAATGTCATAGAGATGGAAATGCATGTTGAGAGCCTTAGAATGAAAAAATGAATAACTTTTTGAAGGGTTATCTCCAATTTTCATTGTACTAAAATTGGGGACAACAACTAGCAACCCAGTAGCTTAAGCAATGACTTCTTGATTCACTTCAAAAGAGATTCCACCAACAGTGACCCTTCTATCCACCCACAAGGTTGAAAATTACATTGATATGCCCTCCTCGTATCCATTCATATTTTTTAGTACCTCTGCATATGTTTGTACTTGATTTGACGCTCAAGACATATATTTGGGTTATATGTGCGAGTGTGTGATGATACTTACATTGATTTGTTGCTAGATTACTCATGATAGGTATTTCTGTATACTTATGATGTGTGGATGCTCATGATGTGATGGACACTTTTGCATGTTTTTGGTATCTGACATTTCATGGATATTTTAGCACTATGAGATCATCATTTATGTTTTCTTTATGCATTGCGATAGATAAATACTCACACATTTTATGTTGATGATTGGTTATTGGCTTATGTTTTACTGATGTACTAATCATACTGACATTGAATTTTTTCTATATACATATATTCTGGTTGATGTGTCTGTGTGGAGAGAGGTGAAGTTGTAATTACTCACTAGTGAGGTCCACACAATGTTTTGTCTCTCTTCATTTTCAATTACTATTTTTCATGATATATGTATATGCATATGTTTCATCTTGTGGTACAGGCTTGCAGGTACTAATTGGTAGGATTGAGCATGCCTTTATAAATTCAATGGTATTTATTGACGGAGATAACAATATTTGTGTTATCTTTGTCAACAAATACCATTGAATTTATAAAGGCATGACGAAGTTAAGGCCGCCATATTCTTCTACTTGTGTTTGGTTGTGTTTGTGCTTGCTCGCGCGCGCGCGCACGCATGTGTTCAAACTTCTTTTCCTATTTGATGGTTAATCAATTAGATTAAATAACTATTAAAATTATTTTAACAAAATGAAAACATAGTAGCATTAACATCATTTAACTAATTAGATTAAATCGATTATTAGATTATCACTGTATTTTAATATTGGTTGAAATATATTATACATTAAATAATAAATATCAATATATTAAAAAAATAATGATTAATTAATATAATTAATAATTGTTTGGTTATGTATAAGGACAACTTTAGTATTGTTAATTAATTCCTTGTTTGTAATTTAAGGGCTATAACATTTAAATTATAACTGAGGTGTTGATTTATAAATATAATATATATTTAGAATGAATAATTTTCTCTTGCAAGGTTTTCCTATTTAATAGGAAAATTTATTTAATTTGAAATAATGAAATTGTCATTCTTCTGGGAATATAATAAAGAAGCCTCATAACATTAGCTAGATTATTTATTTTGGTTTCCAGTGATTTGGAAATGAAGTGTTTTTTATGAGATTAAGAGTTTGGAAATTTGTAGAGTTTCTCTCAACCTTTTTGAACTTTATGAATTTTGTTTTGAAAAGGGAGATTTTTTTAGGGAATTTGGGGTGTATAGTTTTGGAAATTGGTTTTGATTGAAATTAGATTTTGGAAACTATAGCATGGGGATTTTGTGCTGGTTGGAGTAAGATTTGTGCTCTATCATCTTTCTTTCTCTGGTTTTCTAGTTCATAGGATTGAAGTATGCTTGTTTGCAAGCATTTTTATGGATGTTTCTTGTGTTACAACTTTCCCTAATCAATGGTTGTCATTTTTATGCCTTATGCTCTTGCATCATTGCAAACTTATGGCTTTGTATTGAGTCATTTTTGGTTCACATTCTTTTGGATTGGCATTTTTTAAATCTATGCATCCTGAGGGCTTATGTGGATTTTGATGTAGTGTGCCTTGTAGAGCTCGTGGATTGCATTCATAGTATTAGGAAACTGTCCTTATTTCCATATAGAAGCCATGCATTTTCTTGAAATCATGTCTTTCAAATTGTTTGAAAGTTATCTTAACTGTATAATGTCTCTTTGGGCAGTGTATTCGATGTCTAGAGCCATTTTATTTTTGATATGGTTAAAAAACCTTTTACATATGCAAAACTATTGTCTTTATGCAGTGTCAATGCATGTGGTTGGGATGCATATCTAGTATTTGAAGTTGTTTTGTGATATAGTTAAAACCTTCATATATAATCAAATATGTGATGATATGCAATTGCCAAGGTTACGAGACCTTTAATTTCTTATGAATAATTGCAAATGAGTGTGGATAGGGGTCATTTATCTCTATTTGTTGATATGTTGCTCCTTGGTGAGCTATTTTTTATGTTCAGATCACTATGTATTGATATTGATATGTTGTTGTTGTGTCTGTGTGAGTGCACCTAGCTGGGTATACACTTACCATTTTTTTTTTCTTAATTCCTCTCTCATGTTATATTTGGTGTAATCAGCTTTTATGCCAGCTATAAAACATGGTTTCTTGATTAGGCAGTACACTGATTTATTGTAAATGCTGGTTTCTTTTAGTCATCCCATGAGTGGGTTTGTTCTAGGCTAAAATGAACTCTCTTTTATCTGGGTAATAACTTTTCTTTTTTTTCCTTTTTTTTTTTTGTCTATGTGGAGGTATGTGGAGGTATCCCTGCGACCTAGCCCAGCGCCCAGCAGTTCTTATCTTGAAACTTTTCATTATTATCTTTATGTAATGTATGGTTAAAAAACAAAAATGATATATATAATTGTTTTGTATTGTTCTCTTTATTTGTATAATGACAATTTCATTGGAAATGCTCATAATTGTTAGTTAAAAATTATTTATATAATTGTTTATAATGTGGCTCAAAAAAATGTTCATATAATTGTTAAAATGCTTTTATAGTGGAATTTCGGTTCATATGTGTATTGTCATATATTGCCATTTGGTTTGAATAAACAATAGATGTGGTTATATAAATGAATGTAGTAATATTATATATCATTGATTTATTTGTTATTTTTAGTTGTGATTATAATGTATCTACATTGTGTTTGGCGGTTTTTCCATTTATTACTAGTGGCAGGGAGTGATTATGGTGTTTTATGAGATATTGTCTTGAATGGTTTATTTTTGTTAAAGATGTTTTAAGGGTTTTGTTGTGTTCTAACTTTAAATTTGTGAAGTTATCATTTGTATTTTGGTGTTTTGGGGACATGGAGATTCTTGATATCCTATTTGGTGTGGATACATACTTGTGTGGAATTTGGACAAATGAGTAAGTTATGGAACTTGTGGAGTTCATTCCTTTGTATGAGATCTTTACCCTTATAGTGAAATGGATGTCTTCGATATTGTAACCTGTTGGATATATTCATGGATCCTAATGTTAATTTTCATGTTATCATGCACCTTTAATTTCAATGTTGTGGGGAGAGTGTTTTTCTAGGAGCATCGCTAGGAGAGTGGCTCACAGTTGGGGTCGGGAACCTAAGTGCTCTCCAGAGTAACCCATTGTGGAGGTATAATTAAGTGAAAACATAATTAAAATGAAATAGGTTGGGTTACACATTAATCAGGATAAATGAGTTTCCTTGCCCATAGCCTTGAGTGCTTGTATAGACTAAGGATGGGTTGGAGAAGGCTTGGTCATCCATGGGGTGTTGATCTAGGTAGAAAATTGGCATCCTTGTCCTCATGAAAGGTTGTCAATTCCACATGAGTTCCACATGGGGGCTAGTGTTTAGAGAGAATGCTAGGGCAACTCACGAGTGGGAGCTATGTAATGACACTCTCTGGCATGTGTCTTAGGATCCCCTTAGTCAGCCTTGTGGCCACCTCTAGTATCCCATGTGTACTATCATGTTTCCCACTAATCCCTTGGGTATCTTTTAACTTATGCTTTGGATATATGTGTTATGTGTTTAGCCTTGTTGTGTTTCTTGTGTGGTGTGGAGCCTTGTGTCTATCTCCTAGCTCAAAGGGGTTAGCCTTAGGGTTCCATGTGATTGAGTGGTAAATATTTTTCCATCGAGGTTCATTGATTTGTTCGTGAGCTCATTGGATGGATTATGCATCTTGAGTGTACCTTCATGATGGATGAACATAATTGTATCTTATATCATATGTTGTATTATGGATTCTAACAATGTAAATGTGTACACTTGAAAATGTCTATAAATATATTGTAACCATGTATTGCTGATTTATTGAGATGTAATATTTAGAATTGGATAGATCAATAATGTACTCGCAATTTATCATGTTATGGATTAGTCACATATGGTTAGTGGATTAAATAAATGATGTTAGTATTATTAATCTGGTGTTTTATTTCATCATGGTTCAATTGATTTAATTATATGTTTATGTGTTTCTTAGTAGTGGCGTCAAGGAACCTAAGAAGACATGGTGTTATGGTTGTGATATTCTAACATGTTGCATCATTATGTTAATTGTAATTGTTAATGTCAAAAAAAATGGGCCACGTTCTAGTAAAATTCATGTTGTCATCTTGGGTTCCCTAGTGGGGTGTTACAACTTTCTATGAATTACGAGACCCCACCCTCATAGCATATGTGCCAATTAGTGACATAATTTTTGAACTCGTCAAATTTGTTACGAATAAGGTGTCTCAACCTTGTATATTTCCTTACATTTGATATTATTTGTTTTGTAATTAATTGTTTGCATATAATGTATTTAAGTTTGATATTTGTTCTGTCATTTAGTTGAGTGAACATGTTGTGTTTTCACTCGACTTGGAAGATGACAAGGATGATCAAACTTGATCTAGGTGGATCTAGGCATCCCTTTCTGTGGTAGAGGTTATTTGCCAAATGTCGACACTTTGGACAATGTGTAAGGCAATCATGACTGAAACGGTTATGACGGATTCCTATAACGGTCATTATTATTTTTAAGAGCTAATTGTGAAAGATTTGATGACGGGTGAAGACATGCAAGACATGTGGCAACTGATCATGTTGAGTACTTTACACTCTTCTGCAATGCGTGGGGTTCAGGGCATCACGCCAAAAAAAAATTTGGGGTTCTTATTTTTCCGAAGAATGGTAAAACCCTAATATGGTTGTCTTTGGAAGTTTCCCTAAAAAGGGAAGCACATGATATAAGCATTTTAGGGTTGCAAATCGCTTAGTGAGAAGTTAGTGTATTCTTGGAATGTTGATATGTTGTCGGATTTGTCTTCAAGTGTCGATTATCTCCCAAGAGAACTTTCATTGCAAGCATTGCAAGTGTATTGTAAACAGAAACAGTTTTGATTAATACATTGTGCAGGTTTTGGAGTGCTGGGGTTTTTTTAACGAAAGGTTTTCCCTAGGGTAAATCATTGTGTCATTTTCATTTTTCTATGTATGCATGTTATTGCAACAACATCTAAGTTAATTGTATTATCATTCTGTAATTGATAAGGGTTAAATTTGAATTTGCACGATCCTCTCCTTAGGAGTTTAGCGTAGGGAACTTTTTTTTGTACACTTAGTTTCCTTTCAAAATTTACTAGGCTTGATTTGAACCTTGTCCCCACTCATTTTTTCAATAGTAGCAATAGTAACAAAGAGCTCCACCTAGGTTTTTGCCTTACCACAACTCACAACAATAAAGAAAACCAGTGTGAATAAGTATAAATAAAAGTTGAAAAAATTAGTATGTGTGCCAGATACTTCATAATCATTTCATGCCCTTCTCATAATAGCTCAGTTATGCAGACAATACCTTTCTTTACATCTAATAAAATTGGGCCATATTTCCATATCTTGCACAAATTTTCTCATTTAACAATACCTATATATTTTATCATTATCATCTCATCATGACACCGTCTCATCACAAAATACCTTACAAAGTGTTCACATGGCTCCTACCATCCCTTATGTGCCACCTTATCTTACCATAAGAAGATTCCTCCACGTAAGAATACCACACCTCCATTCCTTTTAACCTTGTCATCAGTTTCAAATTAGAACCCTTGACAACACTACCCTTTCCTCGCCTCTATCTTTTTAAAGTTTTGTCATTGTTAGTCTTGCTCACCATCAAAATTATGCAATGTAGGGTACTCATAGCCATGATTTCTTAATCACCATTTTGATTATTGTTTATTTTACTCTATCCTCATAGGAGAGTTAGAACATGAGGTGGGAGGTAATCTATGTTTCTCAATCATTTGAGACCCTCAATTTCAAGACCCGGGGTTGTCATTGGGTCAACCACCATGTTACCTTATCTATAGGAATTATTAATAACAAAAAGATCAAGCCCTATTAGGAGTTTTTAGATATCCACAATCATTCCTTCAATGGACCAATTAGCTTTGGCAAGGCCTTTAAAAACATTAGCAATAAGCTTTGAGCCCTCTTCTACTACAAAAAATTTCACTCCAAATGAAAGGACATATTTTAATTCCCCGCAACAAGGTCATCCCTTCCACCGGGTTACTAGTGTGTCCATTCAAATCACTAATGAACGTGACAATCATCTTCCCAATAGTAGACCTTATGACACCAGCCGCAGCGACATTTTCCCTTCTTGCAACTCCATCAAAGTTTTTTAGAACTTGTTACTTTCTTAAAGTGATAAGATAGAAATGCCTGAGCAAAATTTTACGATAGTTTGGTTATTATATTGCTTTTCATTTGGTATTTTAGAAAAAATATTTAATGTTAGATTAATTTAATATACAATCTTTTTTATAAATTTTATTAATGAAAAAATATTAATAAAATTTAATGCAAATACTTTAGTTATTATTTTGAAAGATATATTATTATATATAATTTAAAATAATTAATTAAAATTTTAATAGAAATTACATTTATGTTTCTAAATTCATACCAAAAATATTCAACATAATAGTATTTACAATTATATTATATTTTGAAAAGATCTTAAATTAATATATATTTATAATAAACACTATAGAATCATATATAATACAACTTAATATTTAAACTATCTTACTAAAAATATCTAAAAACTAAATTGACAGAGTTTCTAAAATTTTAAGGTGTCATATGTATAGTAAAAAACCGACCATACAGACCATTAGATTCCAGCATATTTGAGTACTTCTACTTTTTTGCATGACAATACATGTGATAAGTATGTGTATTCAATATCGTTTATTGTTTCATTTAAGTAATGAGATGCACATGCATGTATATTTGATTATTTTCTTTAAGTGATGAGATGTGCATGCTTGTGTATTTGATGATTAAATATTTTTTTTAAGTGATGAGATGGGTATGCTTGGGTATATGATGACCACACATAGTTTTCTCTAAGAGATGTGTTGGTTTATGTAAACGATGATCATGTATTATTTTCTTTAAGCAATGAATGAGGTATGCTTGTGTATTTGATGACTAAGTATATTTTTTTGTAAGTGAAAAGATGTGTATGCTTGTGTATATGATGACCATGTATTGTTTTCTTAAGTGATGAACATGGTATATTTCTGCATTTTAATAACCATAAATAAATGTTATTTTTCCTAAAAACCCACTTGCATATTTCATGACCATAATTATACTTTTGTACATGGAAAATAGCCTTAAGTAACCATAGTAATGGGTTAATTGAAGTACATTTTGGAATTAAATAAAATCCTAATTCTAAGAGAGGAGCACCAGTAATCTTTACAACAAACTTTGCACACCCTAAGCTCTCAAATGGTACATCATATTTCAACAATTTTTGTTGTTGTTGGACCTTGTATCGGATTTAACTACTTATAGATTTTGAGTAAAGATGGACACTATGTGATCCCATTGATGACATTAAGTTTTTCCATTAGTATACTTAAAGGGAAAAACATGATAAAGGTCATCGGTATAGGCATAACTGACAGACAGCAAGCATACCCGATGAGAAGACAAGACCATCGTGAAAATGCTAAGTATAGAATTTACCGACAAAGATTGACAAGAGTCAAACCGACGACAAGCATAACCGATGATACAGTTTTTAGAACATCGCCGATGGAGCAGAAAAGGCATACCTGACGAACAGTTCAAGTAAGGAACACCGACGGAGAAGAAAATTGATAGACTGACAGAGCAACCCAACCATCAGAACCGACAGTCAGTTACAGAACCCACAAAAATTGGATCTAACTTTACACGTCAGATAAAGGAATATAATTCTATTTATAGAGTTTTTACTTGTTTTAAATACTTACTTGAGGGTCAAGAAAGCATATTGTAAATTTTTTAAAGCATCCTAACAGATCTAAAACATATCTAAGTAAAGATCAAGGTCAAGTTGTAAACCTTGGATCTAGAGTTAATTTGAAAAGCATGAATCAAGAATAGAGATAGAAACTAGTATAAATAGATGTTCCATAATTTGTAATTTGTGTGACTTGTAATCATTTGACAAATGATAGTATCCATGGAGAGCATCTAAGCCAAAGAAGAGAATTCATGCAAAGTTCAAAAATAGATCAAACCAGTTATTAAGAACACGAGAAGGCTACCGATGAGTAGAGACAAGGTATTGCTCAATCACTCAAGGTGATTAAATATACATTGTAAGCTATACAGGATCTATTATCAGCAATTAGAGATTGCATTCACTATCAGATCAACATTTATATTGTAGTTGCATTCTAACAAGTGCATCACAACAAAAATCCTTTTGTAAAAGGTGGACTTAACAGTTCTTTGACAAATCTCTTAACAGAGTGCACACCTAACAGTGTTGCTAAAGCTTCAAATGAAGTATATCCTAACAGGTCTCCACTCTAATACTCCTAACAGGGTAGATCATCAGAAGTGATCAATTGTAAGCCTTTACCAGCTCCCTTCTTATCTGCAAATAGTGAAGTTTTGTGGGTAGACATCCCCACCGCAATTTTTACTTCCTAAAAGGAGTTTTCTATGATATCATATCATGTGTTATGTGTTATTTGTTTTCATGAATGTTTCTTATAACTTATATTATGATTACACATACATAAGAAAAGATGAACAGATAGATAGGCATATACAAATCTAATGACAAAAAGGTTAATGGGCCAACCACATAAAAGTTTTTAGAAAATTCACCCCTCCCCTCTCAGTACATCATTCCAATAATTCCAAAAATTGGTATCAGAGCTAAGTCTCTTTCTTGAAAAGTTTAAAGACATAAGAGAAAAGATCCACACAGTGGAAAAGTACAGACTAGACAAGACTATTGAGAATGAGCAGTTGCAAATTCAGATTTACTATGAGCAGTATAAATAGGTGAGAGTAAGCATGATAAAGTTGCTTGATGAAAGAAAGATCATTGCAACTAGGCTTAATGAAAAATACTATCAAGAAGAGGAGATCCCAGACTACATCAACTATGCTAAATCATCAACAAGCAAAACTTCAGACACATCAGTAGAAGAGATCACAAGTCTACAAGAAGTCAATCTACATCTGACAAAGCAAATCAAGATGCTGCAAATCGATCAAGAGACTCAGATGGTAAAAATGATTGATGTCATGAATGATTCAAGAAAATTTGAATCAAAGAGAACATTGGCTATTGATGATAGGAGGAAAATAATAGAGAAGCTATAAGAAAAAGAATTAGAGATTCAAAGACTTACTGATCATCACCATGAGATTACCAACCAGATCATTCTTAAGATTCAAGAAGCAAATAGATTAAATACTGGACTCATTGAAAGAATACAGATCATTGGTGAGCTAAGGGAAAAAAATTAGAAACTAAAGCATGAAGTTAGAATTCAGAATCAACACAATGAATTGATCAAGAAAGCTGAAGATAGCAATAAAAGAATGGATGATTTCCTTGACGGTCAAAGAAGACTCAACAACTACACAAGAATAGGGTACACCAACAATGGAGAGTCATCTAATCAATCAGATCAAAATAATGTATATACAACTCCAAGAACCAAGAAGCTATCATGCAATCACTATGGAAAACCAGGAAACACCTCAAACATTTGCAGAAACAAAATGAAAGGTATTCCTCAATCACAATCTACTTTCATTGGTAATTGTTATAAATGTCACAAGCAAGGACACAAGGCATATGAATGCAAATCCAAGGTGACAAATCCAAAGAAGGAAACCTATATGGACAAGTACTGTCCTACCTGCAAAATGAATGGACATACATATTAGGAATGCTGGAAAAAGAATAAGAAAACATGGACACCAAAAGAACCTGATAATGGCTACAAACCAACAAGAAAAGGTAACTCATATGTTTGGCACTATAAAACATGGGTAAAGTCACAACATGTGGAAGGTATGGTCATATATCTGCCAACTGTATGAGAAAATGGACTAGAAAACCAAGAGGATGGTTCAATCCAGGAATGGAATGTTTACATTTTCATAAGGTTGGACATGTGATAAAAGATTGCAAAGACCGACTGACAGAAACAAGTACTTATCCCAATGGAAATACCATTGATGACATCAAGAAGATGAGAAACAAGATGTGGGTAAAATACACAAACACTGAAGGTGCTGGAACAAGAAATGCAAATGATGGCACCCCATCCAATGGATCTGGTGGCATCACCATTTCCAACTAAAGTGCACAAGTAAGTATGGAACTGCATTATGAAAAGTTATAGTATACATCAGTTCCATTACATATTGATCATATAGACAAATCAACATTATTAAAGATGCACTATATTGTCACTTGTAAATATTATAAAAAAAAAACAATCATCATCTATTGGGTACAAATTTGCATCGGTGAACACACACAGAAAAGTTAACACTACTTACCAGAATGTATCGGTCATTACACAAAAGCCAAGTCGCTAAGTGTAAACCGACAGACATCGATGATCCTTGAGCCAATGAAAGTTGTCTTCGCCACTTTACTGACAATCATCAATGAAGTCACCAAAGCTACTAACAACCCTGACACTTTGCACCTACATCGGAGATGTTATTTATGCCTCAACCGATAAACTCAGTCTTTGTATACTGATGATTTGTTGGGCATTAATGACAACCTAGGGCACATAAATTAAAAAAGTCTGACGGCAGAACTCATTTCGCACCCGCAATTTTTGAGAAACCAAGAGAGCCAAGCAGAGTGATTAGAGAGAAAATTAAAGTGCGACCACAACAATATTCCTACTCAGCTCAAAGGATTCATGAGCAATCACAGGATTTAGTAAGTACCTGCATTCACCGACTACACTGTTTAATTTATGAAAAACCCTAAAAATTTTAAACACGATGGCATCTACTTTAAGAGTTGAAAAGTTGAAAGAGGATAAAAGGAAAATGATCAATCTTATCAGTAGAGGCACTTATGTTGAACCAAAATACAAGTTGCACCCAGAAATCACATCACAACCTAATGATTCCAGAGCATTCTCCAGAATCCCACCTAGGGTTTTACTGGTAGAGGACATAAGGTCCTATATACAATGCAAGATCTCAGAATTGGGAGATCTAGACCTAGATAATGCCTACAGGGCACTATGTGATGAAGCTGGCAACCTAAAAGAAGAGCACAAGCATCTGGAAGTGAAAGGACTCACGAATGCATTACACTTTCCCAGAGTTTTCAAAATAGAATGGATACGAATAGTTCTCAGCAGAATGCATAACCATAATTTATGGCTTAATAAGCCAAAACAAATAACAAAGGATGTTATTCATGTAGTTAGTGGATATCCTACAACTGAAAAACCACAAGCTCACAAGCACCCATCCCTGAAGGAAGTGGAAAAGCTAACTAGTGCAAAATCAGACAAGAGAGGTCTCAAGATCAGAACTATCACCGATGAAGAACTCAAGTTTGGTGCATGTGTGGTAGGATACAAAATATTTCAGGCAAGAAGAATGAACAACATAGCAAACACTGCTATGAGCACAACTTACAAAATCATCAAATAAGGAAAGAATATGGATCTTGCAGAGATACTGTTGACTAAACTTGAGGAGAACATGAACACCATAAGATCTTCTAGAACAAACACTTGTAAGTTTGGTTCCCTCATTATGTGCATATTCTTTTACTTTGAGGAATACTTTCCTTCCATAGGCAAAATAGTATGGGATACAAGCAGACCTGTAACCATACAGATATGTGAGCATATAGAGTCACTAGGAACTAATTTTGATGACTTAATGAATGAGTATTTCAAAAGCATTAAGGAAATGTTGCAAGCTAGAACAAGGATACCTGAAAGTTTGATAGAAGAACACAAAGAGGACATGTGTTTTATGGTAGATACTGATTTTACTTATATCCAAGCAGTAGTACCTAGGAAGTCCTGGCTTTCATATTTAGAATATGAGATCAGAACAGGACAAGCCAATGAGTGCATCAAGGCACTATTGAATGAACCAATTGACAACAATCAAGAAAGATTTGGCACCTATGAGGAAGCCAAACAAAAGATCAAGATAGGTCTTATTGTCAAGAAGATTGTAAACAAGAAGGACAAGATGATTAAAAAATTAACCAAGAAGTTTGTAGTTACTGAAGAAGGTGAAGAGGAAACAGAAGGTAAGGAGGAACAAATCAAAGGACATTCACCTATCGATGAAGAAGTAGAAAAGAATGACTCAGAGGGTATACAGTCATATTCTCAACCTCCTCCTACACCCAAGAAAGCAAGAACAACAGTCGCTTCAAGAACAAGAAGCTAGATTGCAAAGGAATCAACTCCTTCACCATTAAAGAAAGGAAAAGTGAGGATATATAAGAGAAAACCAGTTCCTCAAAAAGAAAAATAGACCAAAAGGAGGAAGATCACTAGAACTCAAGAAGATCTAGAAGACTCAGCTATGGATGAAGTTGATATATAAAGACAAAAGGAAAAAGAACCTTTGGTCCCTACAACAATTGATAAAATATGCAAGAATATTTCAGAATCATAGTCTATTTCTGATTCTAACATTAGGAAATGGTTAAAATTCAGTACAGAGGATCAAAATAAGATTGAAGAAGCAATAATTGCTAAAATTTGCACACATCATTATGTTCCACTACAATTCTTAGAATATGACGTTCCCAAAGAACTATCAGAGAGATTGTCAGCTAGATGGACATTTGCACTACATCAGGAAAAGGAAATAAGAGAAAGTGTACTTGTTACTGAGATGATGAAGAAGCATGAAAAGGAGTTCTTACCAAAAATGAGAACATATGAATTTCTCAAAGGGAAGCTAATTGATCTTGATCAAAATAGCATTAAGAAGTGGTGCAAGATACTCAAAAAGCCCACTAAGGAAGCTAGCCCGGAGAAGGAACAAATCATCATTAAAGATATACAAGATGACTCATTTGTGGAATTAGATAGAGAAGAGAGTGATCTAGCAGGCCCTAAACATACTGACATTGTAGATGAAGTATGGCCAGATAGTACTCTTGACAACACTCAAAGTAAGGAGAGTCAAAATCCACCAAGTCCAATTCATATTGACTTGAGTAAAGAAGAATAAGTTACCAAAGAAGAATTGACAATAAAAGGTAACATAACTGATGATATCAATGATGAATCATGGTTATATAAAATTGTCAATGACATTACAGAAAAAGACCCTGCAATAAAAGTGCAAAAAGATGAAGATATCAATGTTGCACAGGGAAATACCGACAGACAGGATTCAACTATTAACACTACAGAAGTCAATACACCGAAAAACATGAACATATTAATTGATGCTATTGATATTGAATCAATTTAGGAGAAATCATCTAAGAAAGATGATAATATACCCAAGGATGTGGGTAATGATGAAAATAAACATGCATCAAATACTCAAAAGGATACAGATACAGCGATGAAAGATGCAACCGACACTCAGCAAGAAGTGTCTACTGAAAAAGACAAAGGAGAAGATGACAAGACAGATGAAACATTGAGAAAGGATAAAGAGAAATAAAAGAGTGAAGAAGTCAAGTAGGATGAAAGCATGAAAGAAAAAGAAGATAAATCTATTGATACACCCAAGGCCAATGAGGAGACGTCTTCACAAAACCAGCCGGAGGACTCAGAACAGAAACAACAAGATGTTTCATCTTCTCAATCCTCACCTACCAAATCAATCCAATCTCAAGGTTTACAAATGGTAGTACACCAATCTACCTCCCAACCAAAGAAGAAAAATAAAAATGCATTGAAGAAAGATATCTTGGCTGTCACACTTGATGAGGTAATAGAAATACCCAAGTGGGATGCATCTACTTTAGATAACTAAGCACTTCAAAATTTTGGAGTGATGTGTCAGAGAAAGGCAATTCAAGAGAAAATGAAAAAGGCACATAGGGAAGCCCAAGCACTTGAACAGGCAAGGGACATTCTACAACAACTTGTTCTAGATATCAAACTCGAAGATAGAATATCAGTCATAGAACAAATAGCAGTTCTTACTGATGCCATCACAAATCAGAATGTAGATGCAGAGAAGGCAATGGAAGAACAGGCAAAGATGAAGTATTAACACAAACTTGTTGAAAATATCAGCCAAGAAGTGGTAGAGAACAAGGTAAAGCTATCTGAACTAGCAAGTGAATTAGAACCAATGATTGCTAAAGCTATTACCTTAGTTCAAAAATTGTGCACATTAGAAAATTTCACTAAAGAAAATAATGAAATGTTGTCACAGCTAGATTCAAATCTAACAGCTAGTGCACTAAGTTTAACCTCTGATGCAAACACAATAAAGCTGAATCATGAAAATATTATAGAGGTAAACATATTAAGACAAGAAATATGGGATGCAGAGACACAATTCAAAAATGAGGTTTCAGAGCTTCAAGCTCACATATTATCAAACCTCACCACTCTGCAACAACATATTACAGATGTAAGGAATCTAATCACCACCCCAGAAATGTCTGTGGTAGACAGTATATATGACATGCATGTGAGGATATCACTTGAGCATATGGCTCTTGAGAATTTAAAAGAGAAATGGGAGAAAATGATGGAGGAAATCAAAGCCTCACACTCTCACATTTTTGAAAAGATGTAAGTACCTTTACCCTCATTATCAAAAAAGGAGGAATGTATACATATGTACAATATACTTTAGTAGAAAAAGGAGGAATGGATAAAGATATGTATAATGTATGTACAACAAGGATAGATATGTACATAAACTTACACTTACTGGCATATGCATAGGGGGAGTCAATTCATGACTAAGGAAGAAGTAAACACAGGTGTACATACTAATGCATCAAGTATGTTGCACATATCAGTTTTTTATACTAATGTCAAAGGGGGAGAATGATGACATTGAGTTTTGCCATTAGTATACTTAAAGAGAAAAACATGATAAAGGTCATTAGTATAGGCATAACTGACGGAAAGCAAGCATACCCGACGAGAAGACAAGACTATCGTGAAAATGCTAAGTATAGAATTTACCGACGAACATTGACAAGAGTCAAACCGACGACAAGCATAACTGACGATACAATTTTTAGAACATCACCGACGGAGTAGAAAAGGCATACCCAATGAACAGTTCAAGTAAGGAACACTGATGGAGAAGAAAACTGATAGACTGACAAAGCAGCCCGACCATCAGAACCGATAGTCAGTTACATAACCTGCAAAAAGTGGATCTGACTTTACACGTCAAATAAAGCAATGTAATTCTATGTATAGATGTTGTACTTGTTTTAAATACTTACTTGAGGGTTAAGAAAGCATACTATAAATGTTTTAAAGCATCCTAACGGATCTAAAACATATCTAACTAAAGATCTAGAGTTAATTTGAAAAGCGTGAATCAAGAATAGAGCTAGAAACTAGTATAAATAGATGTTCCATCATTTGTAATTTGTGTGACTTGTAATTATTTGACAAATGATAGTAGCCATGGGGAGCATCTAAGCTGAAGAAGAGAATTCATTCAAAGTTTAGAAACAAATCAAACCAGTTATCAAGAACACAGGAATGCTACCGACGAGCAGAGACAAGGTATTACTCAATCACTCAAGGTGATTACATATACATTGTAAGTTTTACAAGATCTATTATCAATAATTAGAGATTGCATTCGCTATCAGATCAACATTTATATTGTAGTTGCATTCTAACAAGTGCATCACAACATAAATCCTTTTGTAGAAGGTGGACTTAACAGTTCTTTGACAAATCTCTTAATAGAGTGCACACCTAACAGTGTTGCTAAAGCTTCAAACAAAGTAGATCCTAATAGGTCTCCACTCTAATAATCCTAATAGGTTAGATCATCAGAAGTGATCAATTGTAAGCCTTTACCGGCTCCCTTCTTATCTGTAGATAGTGAAGTTTTGTGGGTAGACATCCCCACCATATTTTTTACATCCTAATAGGAGTTTTTTGTGATATCATATCATGTGTTATGTGTTATTTTTTTTCATGAATGTTTCTTGAATGTTTATACATGTAAAGAACTTATATTATGATTACACATAGATAATCAAAGATGAATAGATAGATAGGCATATATAAATCTGATGACAAAAAGGTTAATGGGCCAACCACATAAAAAAATTTAGAGGTAATGATTCACCCCTCCCCCTCAGTACATCATTCTAATAATTCCAACACCCATATGTGTGAAAGGATAAAAAAGTGGTCATTTCAAAGTGTCATCAAAACATATTATATATTGTCCCATTACCTGATAAAATACTTACGCACAAATGCCCCGATATTTTTCCTTTTTTATTGAGGTTTAGACCATGAGCATGGTGACCCGCGAGCACACCAACCCAGTGAGGGCCGAGTTTTTAGCTACTCGGTATGGGAGCACAAGCCTATAGGATGAAACCTCTTTGGATAAGAGCCAAGAGTTGAGGGGTATTTATTCCATTGAATTTATCTGAGGCACAATCCCAACCCCATCTATTATAATGTTGAAGCCTTGTGCTCAATAAGAGTCGATCCCTCAGAGGATCATTTGGAACCATTCAACTTCAATAGGAGACCAAAGACTCGTTGATAATGACCCAATAATGATGCACTATTGATACCAATGAATTTAAATGATAGATCTAGTTAGTAACATTTTTTTCCCAAAATGATCCCTTATTAGTCCACTACCTAGATAATTTTTTAGTTTTTTTTAGTGTACTTTTCAATAGACCATATTTGAAACATAGACAATAATTATACCCTTCCCTATTGACTTTCCTTGATTTTCCTTCCCCTCCCTTTTTAAGAAGCAGCTCAACAACCATATTGAATAAATGCCCATGCAAACTCTAACATCCAGTCCCAGTTAATGAAATAAATAAATACACTTTTCCCAAGGTACAAATCACAGTTAGCATGACAAATAACTATTAGGAACTGTACATTTTGTTCAAAATAAGCCCTGCATGGAGACACTCTATAAATGCACATACTTTAAATGATCATGCAATTAGTATGGTTAGGTACTTGTCTTAATGAAAAAATAATAAAGGTGAGCATTTGTTCTTTTAGTACCCTAGAGAAGAAAAAGAGAAGGCTTGCAATTTTTTAAGCAGGCAGAAAACAAAGATTCTTGAGATTAATTCAATTGGGTCTGAGAAGGAGGATTCAAAGGAGGGAAGGTTTTTGAATCTGATGAGAATAACTGTTAAAGCACATGATGTTGGAAATAATGGGAAGTGTGTATTGAGAGGGGAGGGCTGAATCAATACCTTTAAAACTTTTAGTTAATTAACCTTTAACCTTGTGTAATCATATCTTTGCTTTACCGATCATATCTGTTGTTCTTTCTTTATGTATGTGATATCAATTCATAATATTAATTGTATTTAGACATTCATAGAATCATTCATGAAATGTAATGACACATAACATAAGATATGGTATCATAGAAAGCCCCTGTCAGAAGGTAAAAACTGCGGCGGGGATGGCACCCACAAAAACTTCACTATCTATAGATTGGAAGGGGTCGGTTAAGGCTTATAATTTGATCACTTCTGATGATCTACCCTATTAGGAGTATTATGTGGAGACTGGTTAAGTTATACTCTGTTAAGAGCTTTAGCAACACTGTTTAGTGTGCACTCGGTTAAGAGATTTACAATAGGATTGTTAAATCCACCTTTCTTGAAAGGATTTCTTCTATTTGCTACACTTGTTAGAATGTAGACAAAAATACTCATTGACCTAAGTGTATGCAATCTTCAATTTCTGATTATAGATCCATTAAAATCACATGTACAAAGTATCACCTAATGTGATTGATTAATACCTTTGTTGCTCGGTAGTCTTGATTCTTGGTTCTTGATATCCCAATTCATCTTTTGTTGTTGTTCTTCTTGAAACTCTCAATCTGATCCATAAATGTGCTCCTTGGCTACTATCATCCTCTCATCCCTTTTGAAATGAATGATTACACATCTATTTATACAATAGATTGACCTAATTTAGTTTCATGTATTACAAAGATAACTCTATGATAGAAGGTTTACAACTTGACCTTGATCTCCTAGTTTGCATGTTTTTAGTCAGTTAGACTTATTAAAACAATTACAAATATCTTTCTTATCCCTCAAGAAATGTTTTTAAAACAAATCAAAACTCTAAATATAAAACATAAGTGTTTTATCTGATGTGGAAGTTAGATCCACTTTTCTCAGGATATAATTGACTTTCGGTGTCTAATGCTCGGGTTGCTCTGAAATTATTTCGGTGCTCCTTCTATGAACTATCTATCTGGTTCCCTTGCTCTATCGGGTTCCTCTCTTGTCTACTCTTTTGATTTACTCTATAATCTGCTCTTTCAGTTTGCACTGTGTTGTCGGGTTCCTCTGTTTAACTTTTTTGATTTGGACTTGTAAGTTGTGTCTTCGGTTTATACTGTAGACTGCTCTGTCGGGTTGTGCTAAAACCTGTCTTTCGGTGTAGTCATTATCGATGGTTTTACTTTGCATACTAATGGGAAAATATATGTCATTAATGTCCCCCTTTGACATTAGTATAAAAAACTGATATGTGCAAAATACTAAAAATTTTATAGTATGTACACCATGTTTATTACTTAGTCATTCCATGACTCCCCTTGTGCATATGCCAGTATAG
Organism: Thuja plicata; assembly: GCA_018584345.1. Lineage (NCBI taxonomy): Eukaryota > Viridiplantae > Streptophyta > Pinopsida > Cupressales > Cupressaceae > Thuja > Thuja plicata. The sequence goes on from MU227749.1 coordinate 697,409, forward strand.
TATAGTATCTGTGTATGTTCACTTGTCTTTATACTATTTCTTCCTTTTCACCTTGTCTTTTCCCTTTGTACTATATGTATTGTACATATCATTCTCCCCTATTGTACATATCATCTTTCCCTATTGTGTACGTATCATTTTCCCCCTTTTTTGATAGTAAGGGCAAAGGTGTATACCTATAATTTATCAAAAATATGAGAGTGAGAGGTCTTCATTTCCTCCATCATCTTCTCCCATTTCTCCTTTAGATTTTCAAGAGCTATATGCTCTAGTGTAATCCTGGCATGCATGTCATAGATGTTGTCTTCTACAGACATCTTGGAGGTGGCAATTAGTTGTCTTGCTGAACTTATGTGTTGTTGCAGAAGTGTGAGTTTTGGTAATAGTTGAGCTTGTAGCTTGGTAACATCTTCTCTGAATTGGGATTCTGCTTCCCAAATTTCTTGTCTTAACCTTTTGATATCTATTGTCTTTTCATAATGCAATTTGATTGCAATGTCATTGGTGGTTAGACCTTTAGCACTTGAATTTAGATCTGAATCTGACTTTGCAATATTTTCACTATTCTCTTTAGTGAATTTGACTTAAGGAATAGCTTTAGTAATGATTGGATCTAATTCATTTGCTATTTCTGAAAGCTTTACCTTATTTTTTGCCACTTCTTGGCTGATTTTTTTATGTCAATTTGTATTGGAACTCCTGTAATGCTTGTTCCTCAATCGCCTTTTCTGCATCCACATTTTGTGTTGTGATGGTGTCGGTGAGAATGACAAGTTGATCTAGGATAGGTTCATTGTGATCAACATCAATCTCAAGAACTATCTAATTTAAGATATCCCTTGTGGTTTCTAGTACTAAGGACACTCAGTGCCCCTTCTTAATCTTTTCTTGCAAAGTGTTTCTTTGGTAAATTTCTCCATATTCTTTGAGTGATTCAAAATCTAAAGTAGTTGGATCAAAGTTTGGTATTTCTATGATCTCATCAAGTGTGACCTCCAACTTATTCTTCTGTATTTTCTTCTTTTTCTTTTGAGATGCACATGTGTGTAGAACCATAGCCAGTTTCTCTGCTTGATCTGATGTGCTAGATGAGGTTATCGGTGGAGTAGTGCCTTTTTGTTGTTGTGTTTCGGTCTCTACCTTCTAGTTGCGAGTGGACATCTCCACATCAACCTTTACATTACCTGTAGCATCTCCTTCAGTGTCCTTAGGAGTGGCATCTTTGGTTTTGTCTCCTTCACCAGTATCCTTCTGCACTTCATCTGTATTTTTCATTTGTGCATCTTTTTCTGTTTGATCTCCATGTTTTTGTATGAGATCTTCACATGTTATATTTTGATCCCCTTTGATGACATTCTATTCATCGGTTGTGTCTTTCTTTTCTCCTTCTCCTGCATCCTCAGGTATGCTTGCATCGAGCTCAGGGGTGTTCTCCTTCTGTGAGATTATACTAATTGCCTGAATCGATAATGGCATTAGGCCTAATATGTTTACTTGTACAACATCAATAGATGTATCTTGATCCTTGGGCTGATCAGATGTAATAGTAATATCTTCATCTCCCTTTACCTTATCTGCAAAATCTCCAGTGATGTCAATAACAATATTATCTATCCATGTTTCATCAGTAACATCCATATCCTTGTTGGCTTCTTTTTCCAATTCTACTATTGTGACATCATCTATGTCATTTATAAGTATATTCTCTAGGCTAGGTTTAGTTGGAGAGTCATTATTGTGTGGTTCATTTGTGAGAGGTAATTCTCTCTCAGGGCTTGCTTCCTCAGTAGGTCCATTGAGTATTTTACTCCAAATTTTTTTACTTTCCTTCTCTAGCTCTAAAGCCTTCCTTGTAGAAACTTTTAAGCTCTCATCTTGGGTGAGAACTCCTTTACATGTTTCTCCATCATCTCCTTGATTTCTTCCATTTTGGATTCGGGAGGCATAAGAGAAACTAGGACTCTTTCTCTTATCTCCTTCTCATTCTTTAATGCATAAGTCCATATGGAAGATAATCTTTCATGTAGTTCTTTTGGCATTTTGTAATCAAATTGTAAGGGTACATATTTGAAGTTGATTATTGTTTTGATGAGTGCCTTCTCAATCTTGTTCTGATCTTCAGGATCTAGTGTTAGCCATTTTCTAACCTTGGTGTCGGTTAAGCCACCTCTTTTTGCAATTGACTCACATATCTCATCAATAGTTTCAGAAATCTTACTCTTTTATGTTTGGACAGATTCATCCTACTAAGTATCTTTGATATCTTCCTTGGTTAGAATTAATTTCATTCTCCTCTTTGGTGCTTTGGTCTATTTGGTTTGAGGTTTTCTTTTGTAGGTCCTTGCCTTCTTCAGGGGTGGGGGTGCATCAGACTCTGTTGACTCTGAGTCACTCACCTTTTCTGCTTCATTAATGGGTGACTGACCCTCGGTTTCCTCTGTGTTTTTAGTTTCTTCCTCATTGACCGATAGCTTCTTTTTCAAGGTATTTACCATTTTGTCTTTCTTCCTATCAATATTATTCACAAATAAGCCTGATTTGATTATTTCCTTGACTTCTTCAAAGGTTCCAAACCCATGTTTTGATTTATCCAATGGTTCATTCAACAATGCATTAATAGCATTTGTTGCTTGATCTATGTTAACTTCATAGTCAATTGGAGCTAACCAAGATGTCCTCGGTACAACAAGTTTGATTAGGTTGGTATCAGTGTCCACCAAGAAACAAATGTTAGTCTTGTATTTCTCTACCAGTTGTTCTGGTATCCTCATTCTCTTTTGCATTCTCTCTTTGAATCCAGAGAAATACTCATCCATTACTGATTCAAAATTGTCTACAGGTTACTTGATGAATTCACTTATTTGAGTTGTCATTGGTCGAGTAGTGTCCCTTCACATTACTGATAGATGGGAAATTTTCTTGGAAGTAGAAAAATATACATATTAATAGAGATCCAAACTTACATGAGTTGGTCTTTGTAGACCTGATTGTCCTCATGTTCTCATCTAATTGTCTGAGTAGCAGTTCAGATAGGTCCAGCTCTAGTCCCTTCTTGACAATTTTGTATGATGTATCCACTGCTTTGAATGCAATATTGTTCATCCTACTAGCCTGAAAGAACTTGTATCCTAAGACACATGCTCCAAATTTCATTTCAATATGAGTGGTGGTGGATACCTTTACGATGACATTATTTTTCCATTAGTATACTCAGAGGAAAAACACAGTCAGAAAGCATTACCGGCAGACAATAGGCATCATCGGTGAACCATAAGCAGTACCGGTGAAATGCAAGCATACTTGACAACACAAAGAATTTTTAAGAAAAATGCTAAGTATAAATGTGACAAGCTTCACCGGCGAACACAAGCATTACCGGTGAACACAAGCATTACCGGCAACACAGTTTCCAGAATCAACCCGACAGGAATAGACAAGCATACCCAATGACATGTTCAAGAAGGAACACCGATGATCAAGAACACCGACCATCAGAACCGACAAACAGATCAAGAACCTGCAATTTGTGGATCTGAGTTTTACACATCGATTAAAGCAATGTAAATCTATTTTTAGAGTTTTATTTTTGTTTTAAATCATAGTAGATGGTCATGCATTCTTTATGTAAATGCTTTAAAGCATCCTAACAGATCAAAAGCATATCTAACTACAAATCAAGATCAAGTTGTATATCTTGAATCTAGAGTTAACATGTAAATGCATGAATCAAGAATTGAGCCTAGATTAGTATAAATAGATGTTCGTACTCATTTGTAAGTACATGAATTCCTAATAATTGATAGCCACAAAGAGCATCTAAGGAGCAGAAGGCAAAATTCATGCAAAGAGCAGAAACAAAATACATCAGTTAACAAGAACACACAGAGGCTACCGATGAGCAGATAAAGGTAATACTCAATCATGGAAGGATGATTAACAATATTTTTGGAGCTTCATAGGA
>MU227749.1:718720-736337 GCA_018584345.1 Thuja plicata
GTAATCATCCTTCCATGATTGAATAATACCTTTATCTGCTCGTCGGTAGCCTCTGTGTGTTCTTGACAACTGATATGATCTATTTCTGAACTTTGCATGAATTCTGCCTTCTGCTCCTTAGATTCTCATCGTGGCTATCATGAATAATGAATTCATAACTCACAATTTATTTGAACATCTATTTATACTAGATTTTGGCTCAATTCTTGATTCACGCTTCGCAAGTTAACTCTAGATCCAAGGTTTACAACTTAACCATGATCTTTAGTTAGATATGTTTTAGATCTGTTAGGATCCTTTAAAACATTTACATAAAGCTTGCTTGACCCTCAAGTTATGATTTAAAACAAATTAAAACTCTATAAATATAATTACATTGCTTTATCTGATGTGTAAAACTCAGATCCACTTTTTGCGGGTTCTCTAACTGACTATCGGTTCTGACGGTCAGTTTTCTTTGTCATTGGTGTTCCTTTCTTGAACTGTTCGTTGGGTATGCCTTTTCTATTCTGTCGGTTTTGTTCTCAAAACTGTGTTGTCGGTGATGTCCTCAATGTTATGTTATTGACCTGTCGGTGATGTCATGTTCACTTCATCGGTGCAACACTTGTCAGTGTTCATCGGTCAATTCCATACTTAGCATTTTTTCATGACCTTTGTGTTCTATCGGATATGCTCGTTGTTTTCTGGTAATGCTTGTAGTATGCCGGTAATGCTTGTACCAATGATCTCTGTCAATGTTTTTCACTAAGTGTACTAATGGCACAATTAATGTCATCAACCAATTGCATTGCTCGGTCCAGCTTCATCAATGTTTGTAGCTTTCCTCCACATTTTTTTTGTCATCTTCCTGATGTCTTCAATGGTTTTTCCATTGGCAAATGTGTTAGTTTCTATCACTTAGTCTTTGTAGTCTTTTCTCAGATGACCAACTTTATGACAGTGTAGACATGTCATTCCAAGGTTAGTCCAGCTCCTAGACTTTTTTGTCCATTGTCTCATATAGTTTGCAGCTATGTGACCAAATCTTCCACATGCTGTATAGTTTTCCCATGTGTTGTAATCCCAAACATATGAGTTACCGACTCTTTTCGACTGATAGACAGTTTCATTTTCTTTAGGCTTCCATGCTTGCCTTTTCTTCTTCTTGCATTCAAGAGATGTGTGCCCATGCATTTTGCAAGTAGGACAGTATTTGTCCAAGTAGGTTTCCTTCTTTGGTTTTTTCACCTCATATTTACATTCATATGCTTTACGTCCTTTCTTGTTACATTTATAAAAAATTTCTATGAATGAAGGTGTGGAGTTAGGAATACCTTTCATTTTGCTCATGCATACATTTGATGTGTGGCCTTGTTTTCCATAGTGATTGCATAACTTCCTTCTTAGTCTTGGATTTGCATAGACATTCTTTGGATTGGCTTGGTTTGGTGTTTCTTCATTTTTGGTATACCCTAGTCTGGTATTGTTGTTGACTCTTCTTTGTCCATCAAGAAAATCATCCATCCTTTTGTTTCTTTCTTCAGCTCTCTTCATTATGTCATTATGTTTTTGCTGAATTCTCACTTCATGTTTCAGCTTTTCATTTTCTTCTCTTAGCTCACCGATAGCTTCTATTCTTTCAATGAGATTTGTATTCATTATGTTTGCCTCCTAACTCATAAGAATAATCTGATTTGTGCTCTCATGATGATGCTCTGTACAAGTCTTTGTATCTTTGATTCTTTCTCTTGTAGCTTTTCACTAATATTCCTTCTGTCATCAATAGCTAGTGTTCTTTCTTGCTCAGCTTGTCTGGCATTGTTCATGACAACAATCATTCTTACCATATGTGTCTCTTGACCAATTTGTAGAGATTTCACTTGTCCATCCAAATGTTGATTGATTTCATTTAAGCTTGTGATGCTTTCTTCAGATGTGTTTGATGCTTTGCTTGTTGTAGATCCTGAAGACTCAAATAGATTAGGTATCTCTTCTTCTTGGTAATCTGTTTCATTACAGCGAGACGCCATAATCTTTCTTTTATCCAACAACTTTCTCATCTTGATTCTAGCTTCTTTATATTGTTCAAAGAAGATCTGTATCTCTAAATTATGATACTCAATACTCTTGTCAAGCTTGTACTTCTCCATTTTATGATTTTTTTCTCTTAAATCTTTTAAACTTTCCAAGTAAGAGATAAAACTTTTAGTTAATTAACCTTTAACCTTATGTAATTATATCTTTGCTTTACCGATCATATATGTTGTTCTTTCTTTATGCATGTGATATCAATTCATAATCTTAATTGTATGTAGACATTCATAGAATCATTCATGAAATGTAATGACACATAACACAAGATATGGTAATGCAAAAAACCCCTATCAGAAGGTAAAAATCATGGTGGGGATGACACCCACAAAAACTTCACTATTTGCAGATTGGAAGGGGCCGATTAAGGCTTACAATTTGATCACTTCTGATGATCTAACCTGTTAGGAGTATTATGTGGAGAATGGTTAAGGTCTACTCTGTTAAGAGATTTAGCAACACTATTTAGTGTGCACTCGGTTAAGAGATTTACAATAGGATTGTTAAATCCACCTTTCTTGAAAGGATTTCTTCTATTTGCTACACTTGTTAGAATGTAGAAAAAAATACTCATTGACCTGAGTCTATGCAATCTTCAATTGCTGATTATAGATCCATTGAAATCACATGTACAAAGTATCACCTAATGTGATTGATTAATACCTCTGTTGCTCGATAGCCTTGATTCTTGGTTCTTGATAACCAAATTCATCTTTTGTTGTTCTGCTTCTTGAAACTCTCAGTCTGATCCATAGATGTGCTCCTTGGCTACTATCATCCTCTCATCCCTTTTTGACATGAATCATTACACATCTATTTATACAATAGATTGACCTAATTCAGTTTCATGTATTACAAAGATAACTCTATGATCGAAGGTTTACAACTTGATCTTGATCTCCTAGTTTGCATGTTTTTAATCAGTTAGACTGATTAAAACAATTACAATTATCTTTCTTGTCCCTCAAGAAATGGTTTTAAAAAAAATCAAAACTCTAAATACAAAACATAAGTGTTTTATCTGACGTGGAAGTCAGATCCACTTTTCTCAGGATATAACTGACTTTCAGTGTTTGATGCTCGGGTTGTTCTAAAAGTCTTTTGGTGTTCCTTTTGTGAACTATCTTTCGAGTTCCCTTTCTCTGTCAGGTTCCTCTCTTGTCTTCTCTTTCGGTTTACTTTGTAATCTGCTCTGTCGGTTTGCACTGTGTTGTCGGGTTCCTCTGTTTAACTTTTTTGGTTTGGACTTGTAAGTTGTGTCTTCGGTTTATACTGTAGACTATTCTGTCGGGTTGTGCTAAAACCTGTCTTTCGGTGTAGTCATTACCAATGGTTTTCCTTTGCATACTAATGGAAAAATATATGTCATCACATGATTCGTTTGCAAAGTTATGTTGCACAAATTCTTGTGTACCCTGTTCTTTACTTTTCATAGCAGAATATGTATACCCATTTTGTGCAGTCGGTATTTTCTGCTAGATAACATAATTTATGTTTTCAATTTCACTGTCAACTGGGTTTTCTGGATGAGTTTGATTGTCATGGGTATTTTTGTAGATTGAGTATTATTGTGTACTAGTTTTCCTTGCAAAATTTGAGTTTGGGTGATTGATTTGTACATTGACAATTTGTCACATTTTAACAATTTTCCCAGTAGATCAGATTTATTCCAGCAGTATTGCAATTCTACAGTATTTTTGTCATATCTACTATTCTATTCATTTAGTATTGTTGTATTGTTTAAACTTTAAATAGTAAACAGGTTGCTTTTCCTGATCAGCCATTAGATCGTCCTTTTCTTTTGTTTCATTTCTTTCAAATATAGCATAATGAAATGCTTCTCTTCCATTCCAAATTTATAGGAAAACTATAAATGGAAATTACTCTAATTTTCACAGTTAATAATATTTTTAATTGTACATCATACTTGTTTTTAAATAATATCTAATATATTGGGCAAAAATAAATTTAACGTTATTAATTGTAAAATATACTTATTTTAAAAGGCGCTTGCTAAGTTTTTTATGGTTTTCGACCATAAAATATGTAGACCACTGTCTATTTTAAAATATATCTAATTTAACAAGCAAAAGAAAAAAAAATTAGTTAATAAAAAAAATTTAATGAACTGAATAAGTATATGAGATGTACAATTATACTAGTATATTTATCTTAAATCTATTTACCAAAAAACAATAAAAAATATTAATATGTAACTATTTTATTTACTTAAAACTTATTTTATTATTAAAGATAAACTTTAAACTATTTTATTTATCTAAAATTTATTTTATTATTAAATATTAATACTTTGACATGTGATTGATTATCAAAATTATGATAAAAGTTAATAATTTTTGTTAACACGTTCATATTATTACATTCCACCCCTTTACTGGTGTAGAATTCCTCTTGATAAAATGATATTCATATAAATAATAAATATAAAATTATGATAAGTTTTAGAAACACAAATTTTAATATAAAATTCATATCCACTATTATAGCATAAATAATTTAGAAGGTTATATTAATTTAAAAATTAATAATCTATTAATTCATTTATTAATATAAATTACAAAAATCATTTTGAAATAATTTATAATATATAATTTTATGTTAGTATAAAATTTAAGATAAGATAGAGGAAATGTGAAATAATGGTGTGGGAGGAGCATAAAGGAGACTACAACATACGACAATGGTCAAAGGATGTAGATTGTGAATTTCTAATAGAGGAGCTCCAACAAGCATTAGACATGGACAATAAAGGGGAGATTGGAGGTCTAGACAAGATGTGAACCATGAAAATTTTGTAGATCGGAGGTCTTTCGATTTGTAGTAAAATATGAGAGGTGGAGTTCAACTGGCTAGAGAGATTGGTATTCATGGAAATGAGCAACCATAGCGCATACTGAATCGCAAGCAAGATAATCAACACACTGATTATAATCATGGGAGATTCTTTAACCAAGGAAGGAGTGGGGTGGTGGAGTTGTAGGAAGATCAAGGATTGAGGAAAAGGAACACACTACCTTGGATTCACAATTTAGGCAAAAATGTGGGAATTTGCAATAATTAGTGGGAAACCAATAGTTCAGTAAAATTAAGCCATGTCTGACATGGAGAGAAGAGAAAGAAATGACATGCATGTGTCTGTAAAGCGAGAAAATGATGAATTTGTATGTGTTTGTAAGGCAATAAATGGTTTGGTATGGTCACTAGAGGTAACATTATGTTCCTTTAAAGGTTTGCAACCCTAGAACCCTAGGAAAAGTAATGATCATTCAAGAGAACCTTGGCAAAATTTGGGTGCATATCCAACCATGGGGGAAGGAAAAACAAAAAAAAAGTTTAAATCCGAGGAAAGGCAAAATGTATGAACCCAAGGGAAAAGATGGTATGATGAAGCCAAAAGGTAAGTGTATTAAAATTTATCCTTCACATGAAGATTTAGTAAAGTCCATAACAAATTTGAAGGATATTGGTTCCTTTATCAAATGGAGTGGTTGATGGCCTAGGATGGAAAAAATGAGTAAATGGAGAAAACAAAACCAGGGTGACAAAGTCCAAATAAAGTCAACCCCGAATGGTTTTTCCTAGCGGAGTGTTCGTCAACTAGAATCAAGAAGAAGATGGACCATAATTGAAGGATGATACTAGGATCTATATGAAGGACTAGGAACCTAACTTTCATCCCTAGAAGCATGAGATTGTGAAAGTTCCAACTTGGATCCGACTATAATTTACCATCCAAATATTGGGGCAAATCCACTTTGAAGGAAATTGGAGACAACATAGGAACTTTTGTTGGATTGTATGAGTAATTAGTGGATATGGATTTTGGCACTTATGCTCATATTTGTGTTAAATTGTGAGCACTTCCTCCACTCTCCAATGAATTGGAGCTACATAGTAGACATGGGGTTTGGAAACAAAAATTGGAATGATAAGACACTATTCTAGTGTGCAAAAAATGCAAGTTAAAAAAACCATACTAGGGAATGTTGTTGGAAAGTTGGAGAAAATACAAAATTAGATAATGCATGGACACATCAAGAACCAGAGCCTCAAAATGGGAAAAGGAAAAGATTTCAATTCGGAGGATGTTTGAAAGGTGTATCCATGTCCAAGAGAAGGCAAAAAAGCAGTAGCAACAATAGATGAATTGTGACCAGAGTTCAACTCCACCATGGGAGAAGGAGACAGGAATCAAAAGCCCAATGAGGTGATGAGTATGGCAAAGATTCAATCTTTGTTAAAGAAAGAAGAAGAGGGATTTGTAAATTCAGAGAGAGACGTGAAGATCTCAGGTTGTGCCTTTGGGGAGTCCAAGAGCCAAAGAAATAGTAGGGATTCAAGAGACCCATCCCTAGGAGATCAACAATAGTGTGCCATCATAAGTTTTAAGCACCTTATGCATGTGTATAATTTCATGATTGTTTAGCACTCACCTTAGTGTGTTTCCATTTTAAAATCCATAATGAGACTTCTTGTTGCACTTCATGAACACCTAAATTACAATATTAGCCATATCTTAATTCAAATTCATCAAAAATTGATGTGAGCCCTTATTTCTAGGTGTGCTCCTCTATTATTTCTCTAATTCAATCATTTATTTCCCAATATAGTCCCTATCTTTCTATATGTGGTCTTTGTTCTTCTTTCAAATCCTGCAATCCCTTGAAATTTGACATCCCCTTGCTCTATGAGATCTATGATTTTGATTTCATGCCTGATAGGTGGGAAGATGACGGTGGATTTAGCGAGATTTCTAAATTTGTGTCGATCTCCTTTGAGTTTTGATCTCCAAAATTTTGTAAGAGGTATGTAATAAATCTATCTCTCCTCATTTTGGTGACCAAGATCAATATTTCAAGAGCTCTCCTACAATTTTGCATCCAAGCATTCTCAAGCAAGATCTTAAGTAGTCTAAGGCATTTTCAAGGAAATCTTCTCTATGGATCAAGATTATTTTCCTCATTAAAGGCCTAGAAAAGGAGTCCACCATCAAGGAATAAGATCATAGTACAAGCATCCATCTACATACATTCAAGCATCCAAGTCTTCAACACTTCAAGTCACCATTATTCTCAATCAAGCATTGTGGCAAACTACAACATCCATTACACAAAGTTTTGTCTTTCATGATTTCTTTTTGGGTTTTTGTATGAGGTCAAAGCTATTACATCAACATTTTTTATCACATTCAAAGAAGCACTTGTAATGCAAGGGTAATATACATTTCTTTTTTAGATCTGGCCTCTGCCAAATGACATCATGTTTTCATTTACTATTTCATTTTAAAGTTGATTGCAAATTGGGGTTTGACTGAGGCAAACCCCTCTACACAACCTTTTTCCTTGTTTTTCTATGTGTAGGTACAGGTGGCGAACTATTGTTTATGACTTGGAAAGCATAGGATTTGATGGACAACCTGCAATTGAGTTTAATGAAAAGTGTTGGGAATAGGATGCCTTAGGCAACCTCTTCCTTGTAAATTGGGGTCAAATTGAAATCATAAGTCAGTAGTGCTATCTGGTTGTTGTTTTTGGTACCTATAGGTGGGTGGTTGTGTTCTGTCAATCCACGTATTTAGAAACTTGTCATTCTTGAATATTTTTCCTTCTATCTTTCATCATCCAATCATACTCCTCTAAATCAACCCATCTAATCATCACAACGAAGGGTTATTGCACCCATTAAGTGCTTAAGTCCTCTTGAGCCTAGTGGGTCATCTTCCTTCCAATTGTGCAATAGGAAAGAGGAACAATCCCCCTTGCTTCCCTTTTCTTATTGTACAAGTAGAAATGATGTTATTGCGGGGGGAGGGGGTGGACTGAGAAATTGCATAATCAAGTAATCAAGAAGAGAGGACTTCTTCCCACAAAGAACTAGGAGGAGACCTCCAAAATCAACAAAAGAAGACTCAAGAAACATTGGAGAATGATGGTGAACAATGCTAAACGAATTGAAAATAGATCAAATGACTCACCTTTTGAACTCCTTTTATCATCTTTTGGAGTTTATTCTAAACATGAATGTCATTCCATCCCCATGTTTATCCCTATCACACATGAGACTACTTTTCATATTATTTAACGTAATCTTTACTTCTCATGTGAAAGTTATTGAAGGGGAACCATAATCATATATATACTTCACTATTTTGTGGGATCCTCTCCATAGAGTGCTAAAATAACCTTTGTAACATAGACTCCTCATTATACCTTCTATCAAGGATATTTATATATTTGGGAACATGTGGCATAATACTTTGATGATAGATAATTTAATTGTGATTATCATATGATACATGGATGCACTTTCATTACATTAAAGCACAAAACTCAAGGTCTTATTTAATAAATTGTAATATCAATTAATAATATTGATAGAAAATAAAATTTATTTATCATGCATCAACATGAAGAAGTGAATAAGGAGCATGCTTTCAATCTCAGATGTTAGGAACACCATCACATGCCACCATTACACTTTATTATATCAAATAATATGACAATGAAGGAAATATTTACATACTAATGAGCATAAATAGAACATATTCAGTGGCATGATGGTTGAACCAAGTGTTCCAATGAAAATAATTTTAGAAACAAAGACATTTTTAACAAAATAAGATGAGACTGCGGTATATCTTTCATTGTTAATGTTGTGTTGCTCTAGGATATATGCTTTCACTTAATCTTGCCACTTTGGGGGAAAATGGTTACTTTCTTTCACATGCCCATACTTGCTTTTCCTAGAAGTCAAATAGTGGGGGTATCTTTTCAACATATTCTTCAATGTATTAGTTGCATTTACAGATAAGAGTTCTTTGGGTATGCATTATTGATTTTTCATGCATAGGTTTTCAAAATTATCATTTCAAATGTGCATGATCATAATTTAGTTTATTTGGGTGTTATTTTCTTTTTCTGTTTGCTTTGTGTGCACTCATTTTGTAGTACACAAATTGATGGGGGTATATGATATACTAATTTTACTCTCAATTATTTGCAAATTTTATAAGCTAGTGTTATTTTAGTGGCTTAGTTATCTAGTCAAAAGGTTGATATATTTTTTATTATAAGCTTACTTTTTTTATATATCTACTTTGCCATGTATGCTTACATAGTTTGCACACATGTCAAAGTGGGGGCATATAGAGCAATGTATGGTCTAACACTTTTAGCAATGTACTTTATATCACTTTGTTTTGATGCTTTAGATGCATGATTCTAGCACATGATTTGACCATTTTGGTGCACTCCCTAACCAAGACCTAAATCATCACTCTCTCTCTCATCACATTAAAAACCCTTGCTTCGTTTCCTAACAATTCATTCATTCTTAATGCAATTGTAATTATGATGTTGTCCCTTGGAGAAAATAGTTATCTAGATCCTAGTAGCCATTTTCAAAAATCAATATTCTCCATTTGAAGGCTAACACCTAAATTTTGACCAGATCATCAACATGCATGCCAAATTTTTAAAAAGATCCTCTCCTTTTTTAAATACATCCATCACTAACATGGATGCCAGATTTTTAAAATTTTCATTTATTTAAAGAACATTATCAGATGTCATTCATACTGAGAGAATGAATTAAAAAATATGTTTTGACAAAAAACATTGAAGATCCTTTCCTTTATAAATATAATTCAAAATTATTTAATTTTATAAAACAAACACTAATAAATAATTTAAAAAAAACCCTTAGTATTTTTTAATAATAGTTATATATCTTATTTCAAGTTTGAGTATATAATCTCCACTAAGAATGTTAACAATAGAGTTCAAAATTATGGTTAAAAAAATATGGAGAAATAAGATAATGACAATCAAATCCTAGTAAAAAAACTCTTCGTCTTATGCCAAATTTGAATATATGATTTTCGTCAAGAAGTTTTGCTAATAGTATTCCAAATTTGTTGTAAAAAAATGAAGAAAACCAAGATAATGACAAGAAAAGATCAAGAAAAAATCTCATGTTTAAACATAAATCCTAACCTAGTGTTTGGGGACTTCCGATTGGAAGTCCACAACTTTTGATCGGAAGTAAAAAGGGCTTCTGATTGAAACCTTTTATTTTTGATATCTTGCCGAAAATGAGGAATTCCTTCCTCCTATAAAATATAAAAATATATAAAATACATAAAATATAAAAATATATAAAAAGTGGGGGAGTTTTACAAAAAATCAGACAATAGGAATAAGTCCTTAGGTGGAAGGAGGCGTGCAGTGGGCTGTGAGAAGTCTGATTGTAGAATCTTCTTCTTAGAAGAAAGGAACCCAACTTCCTAGGGTTACACCAACATATTCTCAGAAAGGGAAGATGACATAGTGTAGGGACCTCTTGGCAAAGCTGATGAAGTTTAGGATTTAGAAATAGAATTGTATTTTTTAAGTGAACTGTGGACTAGGGGTCCACTCCTATATCTTTGTCAAATAAAAAAGCACAACTAGCATCAATCCAATTGGGTGTGCAAAATTATAGATAATTCATTGTCTTCCTTTCCTTGACGATCTTAATTGCATTTGGTGTGAGGGTTTAGATAGAGGAAACGCCCTGCAAAGTGCATCAAACATTTATTATAATGTATTTATAATGTATGAGAGAAATTGTTGTGCTTGTACATTCTAGAGATTGGATAACCATTTCCCCTAATTGAGTGGCTTGCGAAGGAGAAAAAAGAAAACCATGCTTTTTTGCCCCTCCACCTGCCACATGGATCAAATTAGCTTTGTTTAATTATGAGCTCTCTAAATTTTTCCAATCTGTCGTTCGAGGTAGGAGTTCAAGTAGACATGACGAACCCTGCGGATAATTGATTTTCATGTTTCCCTTAAGTTTTGAACTGGGGAGATAGTCCTCAGAAGCTCCATCCATAGTGAAATGTTGTGAATGAGCATCGAAATAGAAGTGCCTCATAATCTAATGTTTGACCTAGATTCTATTAGTGGTTTTAAACATAATGTCCACAGGCAAGGCCTTAGAAGTGTCAAGATCCACAAGCATTCGAGCATAGGTTGTTTGTGAAATCTGTAATGTCATGAACCACAACCAAGTAATTAACAATAGCACCATCAATTGCCTCGAAACAAGCATCAAACTAAAAGCAAAGTGATTAAGTTTGGGAGACTTGATCTAGACAAACTTTATAATGAAAGACATAGTGGAAGGGTTAAATTGAGGATGCCAAGATGCCAAGATTTGAGCATAAGGCCCCCGATCCAGTGTTTCCCAAATAGAATGAAATTGCAACTCAAATAGAATGAAAGCAATCTTGTTTAGAATAAAAAATAGCAATAAAGAAACCTGAGCACATGAATAAATTTTGAGACTACCTTTCAAAAATTACTTTTAAGCCTCGGTGAGCCATTTGTGTAAGGTGGGAAGCATAGGCCATAGACCCATGAAATAACCGATCATCCCTTAGGAATTTTTTCTTTTGATGAATTCATAATCTTTAAACACGTTCCCAAAGACCAAGACATGGGAGTCGGAAGAGGAAATTAGAGGTTTTTTCGTTAGGGTTTTGGTAGATATGAGCAATAAAAATATTAAGATAATGCAAAAATAAAAGAAGACACAAAATACAATAACACAAATATTTAATGTGGTTCACCCAATATGGGCTACATCCACTAGAGAAACAACCATCCACTTATTTTATTATCCAATGAAGAGCAAATTACAATATGATGATTTCACATCACGTAACCACTTATTTATTAAGCCACTTATCTATCAAGCCTTTTGAGGTGGTTTACAAGGTCTGTTAATGAAATAAACTCTAACCCTAAAGAATTTTCCCAAAACTCTGATGAGGATACATGATGAGTGTATGGTACTTGCTAGATCAGTCGTCACACATACCAACATTTTGGTTTTCTCTTGCCTGCGGATGCTGAAGAAGATGCAAGATTGTTCACTTAGAAGCTATGTTTGTGAAGCTCCGCCCAAATTTTGACTCAGGGCATGAGTAATGATGCAAGCCATGCCTCAAGTTCTGCTAGGGCATCCATCTGCACAAGCTTCTCGCCACCGTAGGGTAAATCTTTATCTAGAGCTTTGTTATCGCTTAGCGCAAAGCATGAGGATACACAAAAGAACTCGCCTAGACAGTGGAATTTGGAGACCTCCATAAGGTAAAATGATTGAGAAGCAATTTTTGCAGATAAAAATAAAAGATATTTTTCACAAGAATTTAAATTGTGAGTTTAACTATGTAGTTTTTGAATCAAACTTATTGATCTATGTTTCATGAGTAGTGGTTCATAAAAACTCATCTCTCATGAATGGAACACTTAGCTCTCTATTCATTATTAAAATACGGGTCAATGAGTTTGACTCAAAAACTACCCAATTGAATCACGATAGCAATATCACAATTAGGGCAGGTCCAACTTATTTTGGCTAGCTCAAAATTTTTAGCAACAATTTGTGGAGCTAGTGGCCCCATGATTATCAAATTTTGCTGCTTATTTTTAGCAGTCATTACAAATAGTATACTTAAATAGAATCATTAATATTAAATTTTGTAGATAACATTTAGAGAAAAAATAGGAAGCAAATAAAAAAGAGGGAAATTAATTTGTGGAGGGTGGTTTTTTCTCATTAAGTAGTTGCTCTTATTTTAGTCCCCCTATTTTTCAAACTTATTTTCAATTTTTAAAATGGTTGCTCCACTAAAGTAGGGAAAGATTCCATTTTATCCTTTCCTGGTAATTAAAAATTTGAAAGGGAACAACCCAATTGCTTAAAATTAAGTAGAAATTGCAATCAAACAACTGTATGGGGACATGAGGTTAGTCATAGATCATTACAAGTTAAGTAGGGTTTAAATGTTATACCTAATTTTGTTATATAATTTTGTAATTTTTTAAAATTTTAATTTATTTTATAACAAAAAAAAACATCATTATACAATTATCAATTTTAAATTTGATGTTAAAAATTAACTCATTGGTGAGTGGTCTCCCCCCCCTTAGATTTCTGAAGATTATTACAGATGGCTCCTCTCATGGAAATCCTGGGCATGCATGAATTGGAGGTATTAGTAGGGGCAATCTAGGAAATTTGATATTCCTATTTTATACTTACAAGGGACATTACACAAATAATCTTATGGAAGCTTTGGGTGTTCTTTGTGCTATTGAGTGTCTTTGCACTCTTAGATGGCACAAGGTTATCTGTGAGTCTGATTCTCGGGTTGTGATGGACATGTTGAATAAATAGAAGTTGAAAGATGTAAACTGGCATTTGGCTGTTATAGGTAGACAAATTCTGAGGTTGTTGGATGCTTTTGAATCAATTTCTTTTTGCTATATTCGTAGAGAGTGGAATAAAGCAGTGGACTATTTGGCTAAGTGGGCTACTGAGAAGATGATCAGTTGGAATGTTGGGAATAAAGATGATTTTCCTCGGGATCATATTCAAATTCTTGATAAGATTGTTGAGGATGATAAGACAAGGTAGTTTGTGGCTAGCCTCTTGGATCACCTATTGATTGTTGTTTCGTGTTGCTTTATGCTCTTTTTTGTTTCAATAAGTTTTTACCTTTTTTTATATAATAAAAAAATAACCGACTATACAAACCATCAAATTCTAGTGTGTTTAAGTACTTGCTACTATTTTGAATGATAAAACATGTGATAAGTATATTTGCGTATGCAATATTGTCTATTGTTTTGTTTAAGTAATGAGATGTGCATGCATTTATATTTGATGACCATGCATTATTTTCTTTAAGCGATGAGATGTGCATGCTTGTGTATTTGATGACCCGATATTATTTTTTAAGTGATGGGATGGGCATGCTTGTGTATTTGTTGATCATATATCATTTTCTTCAAGTGGCATGCTTGTGTATGCATGATATTTATGACCATGCGTTATTTTTCTTTTAATGATGAGATTTGTATACTTGGGTATATGATGACCGTGTATAGTTTTCTCTAAGTGATGCATTGGGTATGCTTGTGTATTTGGTAACTATGCATTTTTTTCATGTGTATTTGGCAACTATGTGTTTTTTTTTCTTTAAATGATGAGATGGACATGTTTGTGTAAATGGTGATAATGTATTATTTTCTTTAAGTGATGAATGTGGTATGCTTTTGCATTTGATGACTACTTATAATTTTATTTAAGTGATAAGATGTTTATGCTTGTGTATATGATGACCATGCATTGTTTTCTTAAGTGATGAACATGGTATACTTCTGCATTTGGTTGTGTATATGATGGCCATGTATTGTTTTCTTAAGTGATTAGTAGGGTATAGTTTGTGTTTGTGATGAACATACATTGTTTTCCTTAAGTGATGAGATGGACATGCTTGTATATTTGATGACTGTGTATTGTTTTCTTCAAATAATGAAACAAATATGCTTGCAGTTTTAATGACCATAAATACATGCTATTTTTCCTAAAAACTATTTGCATATTTGATGACTATAATTAGACTTTTGTACTTGGAAAATAGCCTTAAGTAACCATGGTTATGGGTTAATTGAAGTACATTTCTCAATTAAACAAAATCTTGATTCTAGGGGAGGAGCACCAGTAGTCGTTACAACTAACTTTGCACACGCTAAGCTCCTGAATGATACATCATATTTCAACATTTTTTTGTTTTTGTTGGACTTTTGTATTTGATTTAACTACTTATAACTTTTGAGTAAAGACGAACACTATGTGATCCATTATGTGCGAAAGGATAAAAAAGTGGTCATCAAAAATATTTAATGTATTGTCCCATTACCCGATACAATACTTATGCACAAATGCCTCAATATTTTTTATTTTTTGATGGAGGTTTAGATCGCGAGCATGACAACTCAGCAGAGACACGAAACCCCTCGAGCATACCAACCCAACAAGGGCCTTGACAAAGTAGTTTTAGCTACTCAATATGGGAGTACAAGCCCATATGCCGAAACCTCTTCAACTAAGAGCCAAAGATTGAGGGGTATTCATTCCATTGAATTTGTCTGGGGCATAGTCTTGATCTCATCCATTATGATGACGAAGCCTTGGCTCAACAAGAGTTGATCCCTTCCTTGTAAGATCATTTGGAACCATTCAACTTCACAGCACACCAATGACCCATTGACAATGTCCTAACAATAGAACACTATTGGTATCAATAAAATTAAGTGACGATCTAATTAGTAACATAGTCCCTTATTAATCCACTAGATATTTTTTTGAGTGAACTTTAAATTAGAAAAATCCAATAGACCATAATTGAAACATGGGCCATAATGATACGCTTCCCTTATCCATTTTCCACTAAATGCCCACGTACCCTCTAACATCCAGTCTCAAGAACCTAAATAAATACATACACTTTTCCCAAGGTTCAGAATGACAAATAACTGTTAGGAAGCGTACATTTTGTTCAAATTTTTCTCTACATGGAGACACTCTATAAATGTACATACTCGAAACACTCATGCAATTGGTGTGGTTAGGTACTTGTCTTAATGACAAAATAATAAAGGTGGGCATCTGTTTTTTCAGTATACCCTGGAGGAGAAAAGGAAAAGGCCTGCAATTTTTTTAGCAGGCAGCAAACAGAGATTTTGAGATGGATTCAATTGGGTCTGAGAAGGAGGATTCAAAGGAGGGAAGGTTGGTGAATCTGATGAGAATAACTGTTGAAGCACAGGACTCTTCTGCAAAGGTATGTCAGGCAAATTCTTGTGTACCCTGTTCTTTATTTTTCATACCAGAATATGTATACTCATTCTGTGCTTCCAGTATTTTTCTGCTAGATAACATAACTTATCTTTTCAATTTCACTGTCAACTGGGTTTTCTGGATGAATTTGATTGTGGGTGTTTCTGTAGATTCACTATTATTGTGATTGATTTGTGCATAGAGATTTGTCACATTTTAAAATTTTTTCCCTGTAGATCAGATTTATTCCAGCAGTATTGTAATCTGATTTATATGAATGTGGGTATTTTGTGTATGCACATTTTTTTTATACCTACTATTTTATTCATTCAGTATTGTTGTATTG
Source organism: Thuja plicata (assembly GCA_018584345.1). Taxonomy (NCBI): domain Eukaryota; kingdom Viridiplantae; phylum Streptophyta; class Pinopsida; order Cupressales; family Cupressaceae; genus Thuja; species Thuja plicata. The sequence continues at coordinate 734,835 of MU227749.1, forward strand.
TTTAAACTTTAAACAGTAAACAGGTTGGTTTTCCTGATCGGCCATAAGATCGTCCTTTTTTTCTTTTAGTTTTTTGGTTTCATTTCTGTAAGTATAGCATAGGTAATGAAATGCTTCTCTTCCATTCCAAATTTATAGGAAATCTTCAAATAAAAATTACTCTAATTTTCATAGTTAATTCTATTTTTAATTGTACATCATACTTGTTTTTAAATAATATCTAATTTACTGGGAAAAAATAAATTTAATATTATTAATAGTAAAATATATTTATTTTAAAAAGCATTGGCTAAGTTCAAGATCATGAAGAACAAGCTGAAAATTTCACAAAAATCTGTGGTGTTTTTGGATTTTTCAAATTTGGTCAATAGTGCATTCTGTGTATTTTAAAATATATCTAATTTAACAAGCAAAAGCAAATTTAATTGATACAAATAAATTTAATGTTTTTATTTGTTAAAATATTTATTTTTAAAATAATATCTAGTTTTATAAAAAATAAATAAATTTAGTTAATAAAAATAAACTTAATGAACTGAATAAGTATATGAGATGTACAATTATACTAGTATATATATCTTAAACCTATTTACCAAAAAATAATAAAAAATATTAATGTGTGACTATTTTATTTACTTAAAACTCATTTTATTATTAAAGATAAACTTTAAACTATTTTATTTATCTAAAAGTTATTTTATTAATAAATATTAATACTTTGACATGTGATTGATTATCAAAATTATGATAAAAGTTAATAATTTTTGTTAATACATTCATATTATTACATTCCACCCCTTTATTGGTGCAGAATTCCTCTTGATAAAATAATATTCATATAAATAATAAATATAAAATTATGATAAGTTTTAGAAACCCAAATTTTAATATATAATTCATATCCACTATTATAGCATAAACAATTTAGAAAGTTATATTAATTTAAAAATTAATAATCTATTAATTCATTTATTAATATAACTTACAAAAATTCATTTTGAAATAATATATAATATATAATTTTATGTTAGTATACAATTTAAGATAAGATAGAGGAAATATGAAATAATGATGTGGGAGGAGCGTAAAGGAGACTACAACACATGACAATGGGCAAAGGATGTAGATTGTGAATTTCCAATAGAGGAGCTCCAACAAGCATTAGACAGGGACAATAAAGGGGAGATTGGAGGTCTAGACAAGTGAACCATGGAAATTTTGTAGATCGGAGGCCTTTCGATTTGTAGTAAAAGACGAGAGGTGGAGTTCAACTGGCTAGAGAGATTGGTATTCGTGGAAATGAGGAACCATAGTGCGTACTGAATCTCAAGCAAGATAATCAACACCCTAATTATAATCATGGGGGATTCTTTAGCCAAGGAAGGAGTGGGATGGTGGAGTTGTAGGAAGATCAAGGATTGAGGAAAAGGAACATACTACCTTGGATTCACAATTTAGGGAAAAATGTGGGAATTTGCAAGAATAAGTGGGAAATCAATAGGT
>MU227749.1:747287-773994 GCA_018584345.1 Thuja plicata
GAGAGAGAGAGAGAGAGAGAGAGAGAGAGAGAGAGAGAGAGAGAGAGAGAGAGTTGATTAGTCATGCTAACCAAGGTTTCCTTTTGCAACAAGGTCTAGTGATGAGATTTGCACATGTGACATCCACCAGATTAATATATAATGTCAAACACTAGAGGTGAAACAAGTATTCAAAGATTGTCACAGATAATGCCAAATACTAGAAGTGAAACAAGATAATGTCAAATACTAGAAGGGAAACAAGTATTCAAACACTGTTACATCTCTCTCTCTCTCAAAGAATTATACAAATAGTCTTCTCAAATTCCTTGGTTGTTTGCCATTGTTTGCCACGACTTCGTGTTGCAATCCTACTTAGCTCTCCAGCTCCGAGTTAGAGAAATGAAAAAGAGAAAATTGGACAAACATGTCATGACACCTAGGGTAGTAAGAAAGGTCGCTTCATAGAGAATCTACATGTAATAATCATATCGTGCATACCAAAAATATTGTGTCAAGTGAGGCTTGAATGCATTGTACACCCCTTATATAATTTAGAATCCTTGGGAATTCATAGAAAATAGAAGATTGATTTCCACCCAGTCCATGCCTAGTGCATCTATAGCTTCCTGATAGATTATTACAGGGGCTTCCACCTATTATGAGATCAAAACCTCCAATTGAGTTAATCATTTCATCAAGTCTTTCTACTGTTAGATCCTTCACATCCCCCACCTTAATTAGTTTACCCTTTTGATATGATTTTTCCCACCATCTTCTGAGAATAAGCCTATTTTGTTTGCAAATTTTTGTAGATACAACATAATTGAGTAGAATAAAGGAACTACCCATCCCTACATTTTGTAGGTAAAATGTTGGATCCCCCTTTTTTCTCTTTTGCTCCTTTATTTTTTTTCCTTTGTTCCCTTTGTTTTTCCTCCAGGATTTTCTCCCGCGAGGGTTGTCTTTTGTTTTTTCCTTCTTGTGCCTCTGGGGCCCAGTCCTGGAGTTTGTTTGTTCTTTCCAAAGCCGGCTTCTAGATTTTGGGATTCTATGCCATCATATCTTCTTTCGTGAGGAGGTATGATTGCATGGAATCCCAGGACCCATAGTCCAGAGGTTTTCAGAGTTGTCAGAAAAGTGCAACCTATTTTTACCGTAGGGGTATAAATAGAAGTTACCTATCATTTTCATAGTTACCGCAATTAAAACACTTAGAGAATTCAGAGTGATATTGAGGTGATTAAGGCAATTAAATAGTGAAGATGCTCCCTATGCTTAGTGGCTAATCAAGCATTGATTTGCGGTGTTGGCTTGTGACCATTCAAAGGTGGACCTATTGCATAGCATTTTTAGTTTTTGTCTTCTGTGCTTCTATCGCATTTCCAAGTTGGTTGTCATTCTTTTCCTTCTCTGGTTTTCCCATTCCTCTGGTTTTCTATCTTCCCTTTTCATGGTTTTCACTTTGTTTGTTTTCTTTGCTTTAATTGTGTTCTCATTTTCACTTTCTGTGTTTGTTCCTGGTTTGCCTCCCATTGGTGGGTTGGCTCTGCCAGAAGGTTGTCTGCCTTTTGTGCAATTGTATTTTAGTATATATGTTTTATATTGCCATAGGTCAGCTTTTGCACCTTTGTAAGTTTTGTACATTATGTAAATACTCTATAAATGTTGTATATATCCCTCAGCTCTATATTTTAGTATGTATACCCCTTGTATATCCTTCCATTCTTGACAAGCTCATCGTGCTCCATCGTGTCTTGAATCATTTTGTCAAGTTTTTTGAGAGGGAGTCACCACGGTTTGAACTCAACACCTCACTATTTTGAGCCATGGTGGCTTTCTCTCTCCTATGTCATGTCATCTTAATGGCAGGATTAATTTCCTACAAGTGAGCATTTAAACCCCATCCCATTTGGCATTCAATGTCCTATGTGTCGGTCTACTTGTCACCATTTAATGCCATTTATGTCGCCTATCATATGGCCATGTGACAACCCATGTCAGCCAAGTACGGCTCCTTCCTGGTCACGTCAATGTGGCAACGGCTATTCCTTTCAGACTCCAGGTGCCGAGGCCCCTAGAGTTCTCTTTCCATCCCTATCACTTAGTTCAAATACCCTGGAGTCCCTAGGTGTGTATCAGAATCTGGCTCATGTTTATCTTGAATATTCTGGGATTTTAATGTATGCTAACCACATTTTGATAGGTGCAGCATGATGATGATTCCCCCAGACTCTGGTAAATTATTTTTATACCAGGATATTGATGGTTCTCTGGTCTTGCAGGTTGTTGATTGTGTGATCAAGATGTCTGAGGTGATCACTCATGATAGCCTGGAGCTGCCTACTACCTCAACTCAGGCAGCTACAAAGACCAAGGCTAAAAAGATGCTAGCAAAGCTACCACTGACCTCCAAGTCCCCGAAGGAGGGCATTCTCATGGGATCCAAGGTGGATTCCAAGGTCCAAGAAATAACAGACACAGAGCCTAAACTTTGGACTGAAATGCAAGGCTTAATCCAAGCCATCTATAGGTTGAAGAACGGTGGAGATAGTATAGCTACTCATTTGGCTTCCTCTAGCATTATAAAGGCTGCAAACTTTCCTTGTTTAGTACAATCAACATAATTAATATGACAACTAGAAATACTATACAATGCCCCTACTCGGATGGTTTTGCTTGTTGATCCCCGACCATTACAATATCTAGCAACAATTGTCACCCTAGACACACCAACTTTTTCCTCAGGGCTGGGGATTTTGCAATGCAAGGGGTCCACCATCATCAACTGATCCAAATCATTGAAGGAGTTCAAGGAAGCTGCCCTGGTCTCCCGACAATATCTCAACAGCTAGTGGCTAAAGTCCCTGAAGAGGGACCATAAAAGGATGAAGTTGGAAATTCCTCGCAGGGATTTCAAAGAGCCCATTCAGGTAGGCATTATATTCTTATGAAGGATCTTCAGATTGCCCCATGCCCAGGATTTCTCAGCGTGGATGTACTACTTTCTTTACTGCATCACCACTCGCAGCCAAACCTTCAACTAGACTACCATTATAGCCAACCATGTGGACACGCATTTGAAGGGCATCGTCCAAAGTTTGAAGTTCTACATGACATCCTATGTGCTATGGGCACTAGCCCAACAAAGACTAACTTTTCCAAGTTTGGGAATAGTAAGTGAACTTGGAAACTGGCCAGGCTAGTTAACACCACAGGATCATTATCCCCAAGTACAATGGGAACTCAGTTTTCAAAATTTATGTTGGGTAAATGATGCTTTCATTTACTATAATATCCTAACACTTACTCGAGACTTCGGGTACTGATTATCATAGGAGGCGATGAACCTGGTCAGTATTTATGGCCACTATTTTATTCAGTTCCAACACCACACCTACATTTGGGTGACCGACTTCTCTAGGAATCCCTATCTTCTTCCCCGGTATTGCAGGGAAAGAATCATTCTCTTAGAGTTCTACCAGCAGATGATGGACATGCACGCCTTCTTCACATTGAAGAAGGTCATCAACATCCCATTCCCATTTTTGTGTGGGAATTATACGAGCAGCCTCGCTGCAATAAGGGAGGCAGATAGTAAATTCAAGAGCTTGGGACTAGTGGAATTCCACAACGCCAAGAAAAATTATGACCCTTTAGGAAAGATCACCACAACACTTCCCTAGGCATCCCTACCACACGAAGAATATATTGCAGATTTTTGGGTGGACTGTCAGGACAATTTTGATCTCTGGGCCCGTCAACATTCATGAATGTCTAAGGGACTCGTGAAGGCACTTGACCTTTTGACTTTTCTGAAGGGTTTTTCAGATTACAGGCTGCTAGAGGACCCATCATACAAAGGAAAAGGATTAGACAGGTTGGATCTCCCTCTGGTAGATTGGGCGACCCCAGAAGACTTGACAATTGAGGGAGTATGCCACCCAATTTTGGAGGCAAGTCATAAGTATTTTGCCCAGGTGTGTCCCAAAGGCACCCAAAAGGGATCAATTATCTGAAAGACCACTCCATCTTCCACTGTCATTAGGCCTAGGACAAGTAAAGGGAAAGAAAGAGAGGGTACCCTAGCTAAAGTACCTCCCTAGGGCCCAACCCCCTTAATGGCACAACTACAACAACAAATAGAGTCGGTGAGGTTGGCTAGCTAGCAGATAAGCACATAGATATCCTCCGCTCTCCTTGTAACTCCAATGGTGTTTTCTCACCTAGCGGGATCTCTATCATTGGCTGTGATGATAAGCATATAGACTTTTACCGAGGTGGAGTCTACCAGTATTTTGGAGACCGAGGTCCCATTGCTGAGTAAGAAGAAGAAAAAGGTGATCCCCACCCCAAGCACAACCGTTGGCCCTTGTATGCAGGATGTGCCTCCAGTAGACGTTAGTTTGGATTCCCTCAAACTTGAATAGATTCTTGATAGGCCTCCCCCACATGATGATTTTGATGATGTGTTTGGGGTAGATGAACTCATGAATTTGCATGAGGATATTGGTCACGCGGTTGAAGAGATTGCCACTCAAGATAAAGAAGAGATCCCCGTAGAAAAGGAAGTCCCAGAAGAAGAAGTTGCATCAGAATAGGAGGCCCAGGATGAAACACAAAAGGAGCCTGAGTGGGAGAGGACACCGGTACAGGGGACCAAAGATGCACCAAGGCAACCCACAGGTGAGCAGTCGATGGTTGGGGAAACTAGACCTATGGGATCAAGCGTACCCCCATTCATCATGCTCCAGATGCCTTCAGTTACTCTGGGTGATCAAGTGCCTCAGAGCATATTTGGTGAGGTAGTAACAGCGGCTACATTGTTAAAATTTGGCCAGAGACGTCACCCACCTCCAGAAGATGTTCCCATGGAGGAAAATGTCCATTAGATGAGACCAATAAGGCCAAAGATCAGCAGTAGCAGAATGACCAGGAAGTCCTAGAAAATGTAAATGTCAGATCAACTAATGCTGAAAGGGATGAGGAAGTCCCTGAAGGTACATATAATGTTGATGCCAAAGAAGAAGTTCTGAACATCACAAAAGAGGACACCAACATGGTAGAGAATACAGAAACCTCTAGAGAGCAGGAACAAGAATAGGATAAAGATAAAGAGCCCGATGATATTGTACATCCCAAGAACGCACTGCCTGATTCTGAAAAGGGTCTTGATGCCCAGGTCTTAACAATAGAGCCTTCCCAACTGCCCCAATGGCTGGTAGAATAGAGGAAAAGAAAGGCCCCAGTGGTCACATTAGGCGTTCCACTCTCCTTGGCCGAAATGATGGCCCAAAATATAGAGGCTGAAAAGCCTAAGAAGGCACAGATAGTTCATACCCTCAGAACTGGTCCAGCGGGAAACATAGTTCCAACTATCGCAACACCTCCTCCAGATGCAATTGCAGTGGTCATAAGGCTTGAAGATTACAATATCATAGAAGTGGAACTAGGGAGAAGGGATAAGCAGTGTGAACTGAACCTGTTGAGAGAGGCCACCAAAGCAGTAGAAGCCTGGTATGTCAAACAGGGCCAGAAGTTGAAGGAGGAAAGAGAGACCAATGCTAATCTCCTCGCACTTCTATCAGAACTTACACAACCTTTGGTCGAGATCCACCTGGAAACCTCTTCCTCTGAATTGCCGCTTGCATAGGGTGACATGGATTCTCTTTGGGCCATGAAGAAGAAAGCGCGGGCTGTGGATTGGTGGGCCACCGAGCAGATAGCTACCATAAGATAATTTCTAGTGGTATCCCTCCTAGATCTTTATCAGGTCAACATCCTTATCAGCCAAGAAAATGGCTCCACTCTCGTATGGGAGCAAGACTTAGAGAAATATGAAAAGTGGAAGGCCGGGTTGGAAGGAATTCACAATGTCAGAGAAGAAGCTGCTATGGAGGTGTGAATTTTGGGAGAAGAATCATATGATTCCCTCTAGGCCCAATAATCCAGACTTGGCCTCAAAATTGAGGTATGCAAGGAACTAGTTAAGGCCTTGAAAGAAAAGGTGACCGCAGCCCAATATCCCTTAGGCCTATTTCAAGAATTTGTGGTTGGAGTATCGCAAGTTGATGCTTTCACCACTGGGACGTGGACCCTAGAGGACTACGTCCTCAGTAAATTTGATGAACAGATGGAATCCCTGTATCCAGTTGTTGGAGATTTTGACCAGGGAAGGTTATCTAGATTATCCAAGATGATAATCTAGGCACACAATGCCATGAGGATGGTGGATGAATTCTAGAACGGGGCTAGAGACATTGAGGAAAAATTTGAGGTTGTTCACAGTTGATGGGACAATATTAAAGACATAGACAAAGAATGTGTAAGCCAAGTATTGGAGGCATTCAAAAATAGTAAGGGACAATAAAGTTCTTCAGAGTCTAGAGAATTCCATCAAGCATGCATTAGTTGTATTCTTTATTCTTTGGGGGTGCAAGCTTTCGGATCCCGGAATTCCAAATACAATATTCTTGAATTCTTTAAAGTGGCCCGTGTCCTAGTTCCCAAAGCCAACCGGTCACTTTCAAAGTAGTTAGTAAGGATGTCAGAAGGTGGGTGACTCTAGCATGGCACGTCAGCTCGACAAGAAGGTTTTGACAGGTGGGTTTCCCAAGGCGCCGCTCCAATATAACACCTAGCACATCAGAGATAGGGAGCCACTTTTCCATTGATGAGGCATGTAGCCTCGATCCTTAGGGGATTGGATTTCTTATTTTCTCCCTCCTGCTCTCTTCTCAAGGCCAATTCTTCCACTCCTTCTTTCTTGTCTTATTCTTCTGACATGTCAGACCTTTTCTGTCTCAAGGTATTTATAGCGTGGTGCAGGTAGTACCAGCCACTGGGAATTGTATTATATTGTTTAAAGTGTAAAGTAAGTTAGGTTAAGTTTAGGGAAAACTTGTGTATAAATAATAAGTCTGACGTCATTCCAAGGGTCAGCAAAATTGATGATTTTTTAGTCCATAGCCATAGCACTTTCAGTTCTTAGTTGTAGAGCTCAATGCTCCTTAGTTGTTAGAAGCTATCAGTAGTTAAACGCTCCCTTGGAGCTGCCATTATTGTACGCACCAGTGCTGGCTAGAAACATGTTAATGAAGAAGGAAGGATTCTCTCAATGATGTTGTTAGCTTTTTGATCTCTGGATTACCGTCCTTTTTGTGCAGTACGTTCTTCATGTCCCTTGCTCTAATCTTTAAGTAGATTAATGACCTTCTTTTTCCTCGCTATTAGATAAGTATGAATTGTTGGTTCTATGTTTATTTAGTATTTAGTGTAGCATGTTAGAGCATGGTTGATGTTTTGGATGTTTGGCATAAACTATAAGTAGATGGAATATTTCTAACCCTGATGTATCTTTTGAAGTTATTTGGTAATTAGTGAATGCTTGCAGGAAACCTCACTTACCTAGATCCCTGGAGTAGACGAGTCAAGATAATCAGCTATCCCCCTGAAAAAAATAGTCACACTCCCAACTAATCCCCTACATTGTCGAGACCCAACTCTCAGGTGCTTGAGGGCTCAGAGAATCTCATTTCTCTAGACAATCTTTACAGGAAAAGTTGGCCGATACCCCAATACCCGGTGACAACTTACATCTATTGGCAAACCCAGTCACAAAGACTCATCAACAGAAATTGGTGCTAGAGGGAGGGCATGAGCTCGTCCCCTTCTAAGGATTTATACTTCACACTGCCTGAGGGTTCCCCAAGCCATAGTTTTAGGAATCAGACCTTCAGTGGGATTGGGTCATTTTCACCTGCGAGATTTGAAAGGATCCTTAGATCAGCCCCCAACCCCAAAAGTTTTGTTGAACTCGAGCCTCCCACTCAAAAGAAATATACCCCAAAATCCAAGCCAGCCACCATTGTCTAGGGATCTAGCACATCATAGCACACCGAACTCTCCAAGACTATCCTGGGGAATAACTTTCAATCTATTCAAAACTTGATCCCCCAATGGCTGCATATTTTGGAAACACTGGGTCCCTGATGGGATAGTTTCCAGGTGCTACTCACAATCTTCCTTCGTACCTGGAGAAGATCTGTCCCTGATATGAGCATCTGGGCTCACAAACCACATAAGAGTATCTGGTGGCATACAAAGATTCCATAAACCAACATCGGATCCAACATGAAGATGTTGCGACCTAGATGTTCCCTCTATCCTTGGGATAGAATAAGCTAAACTGGTACCTCAACCTGCCCACCAACTTAATCAATAGCTGGCAAGAGATGGAGGGCACCTTCTTGGCAGCCTTCTACATACAAGTAGATCTAGCATGGTCCCATAGCCAGTTGATCTCCATTAGGAAGGAACCGAATGAACCCCTTGCAACATTTAACCACCGGTTCCAACGCGCCTTAAAGTAGTGCACGGGTCCCTTCATCCCATCCACTGATGTAACCATCTAGACTTACCTGAATGCGATGGACCCTTTTGTTGCTACTCTCCTTTGGAGAACTACCACCCCTGGTGACTGGGATACTTTAGTGAAGGTTTACAACCTAGCCTTGGAATTGTCCTGCGGTTTGAACAAAGCCCCTGGCGGGATTGGGCAGAACTTACCCTACAATATGGTACTTGGCAGAACTTCCTATTCCAGGGGATATAACTTGAATCAGGCAATGGGTGCCCCTGTGATGACTCCAAGCCCACCACCGCTGATAGACCAAAAGGTCTAGTATGTATACCCATCTCAAGATCAGACAACACCAGGTCTGGAATCCTTTCCCTGGAACCAGCCGCATCAAATGCAACAACCATAGACGCAACCTTCCGAAGTGCCTTTCTTTTAGTCATGCACAGATGGAGGATTACCTCCCTCGACTCTGGCGAATGCTACCGCTTTTCCCATAAATCCACAACAACAACCGTCACATTATGATACGAATACCTAGCTAACCACCGAGGTCAAATCTCTCTGGCAATTATTTTCCTCACTGAATGTGGACATGGGACAGCTGAAGGCGGGGTCCTTTGCACCCCACAACTCCAATTCCCAGAGGGGGAACATCTTCTCCGGCCAACAAAATACCAATGCCGAATGAAGGAATTACAACAACTAGCCTCGGCCCAACCAACAATAATGGAACAAAAATGCTAATACCAGAGGTCCTCCTCCAAACCAAAACACCAATCAGGGTAGCGCTGGACATAGCCATTCTGCATAATTTGCAAACTTCTACCTGATGACTAATTGGTGTAGATTGCACGACACCGACTCTCATTTTGAGGCAAACTCTGCCACCCTAGAGAAGGTCATCCTGATCTCCCAGTCAGATAGGAAACAATCTATTGATTCACCACCCCTGGAAACATCTGCACAAGAGCCCACTCATAGTGCCTTTACCTATAAGACCGTCTTCTTTGGAACAGACAAGGGAGACAAAGAGGAGCCCAATCAACTTCTTCTCCATACTCTCCTTGTGAATCTTGAACATGTATTCAGTCATATCCTTGTTGGTTCCTTCATTCTGTTGGGATAAATCACCAACTTGGTCTAATAGAGGTTCACATTCATCAACTGTAGCTTTAGGAACAATGCCCTAGAAACTTTCCTTCACATTTTCTAATATGTTTAGCTTCTTTTTCTTTGCCAATAAATTCTCTTGTTCATCCTTTGAGCTACTATCTCAGCATATATAGCCAATTCTTTAGGCCTAATCACATTAGGATTTTCCTTTGGTATAATAATAGGCTTGCTCAAACCAATGATTCACTTCCTCTTTTTCTTCTTCTTCTTCTTCTCAATCAACTTTCTCTCCCCAGTAGAGCATTTGGAATGTGATGCCTTAGTTTCATCTGGTGACTGGGTATGTGTACCGGATATGTTTTATTATTATTTGACTTATTCTTGTGGTTTCTCTTCATTCTTCTCTTCATCCTTCTTCTTCTCCTTAAGATGTGATTCATGTTGAATTTCACTTTGAGTGTATTGTGTATTTTGTACATTCTGGATAATTTTTGTGTTGGTAGATGGAATATCTTATTTTTGACTATTGGTGTTAGTTGGGGGTTCCAACTTGGTGTTCTTTACTTGTTTGGTCTCGGTGGTCTTAGGTTCATCAAACGTCTCCTTATCTGTATCTACAGGTGTCTCAGTTTCCATATATAGTGTGTCTTGTACAAACTCAGTACTGATATTGTCATCAATTATATAACTTTGTACTTGTGTCATGATTGGATCTTTTCTTATCAAAGGTTCATTATCAACATCCATGCTCTTAGTATCATTCTCTTGTGTGTCCATGACATCTTCATCCTTTAACAAATATTTTGCAGGATCTTCTTCCTCAAGTATATCTTCAATAATAATCTCTGCATTATCAGTAGTTAGATCAATAGGATCTATTTTCTTTGTTCTTTTCATTATCTTATCGATAGTGGTTGCATCTTGATTCTTTTATACTTCTTGATACTCGATATCATCTACATGAAATATATCTTTCCATTTTGCAGTTGTTTCCTTATCAACAAATTGCATGTCTATATTCATTATTCTTAGGGCTCTTCCCTTGACTAGAAATCTATTTAAATAATTCTTTAATCCTTCATGAATTTCAGATGGTGCAAGGTCAGGAATAGTATGTACTAGTGACCTCTCTCTCATTTCCTTTTCTGCATTCATAGAATACTTCCATCTTGCATCAATCTTATTATATAATTAATCTAGTAACTAGTCTGCATGTTCAATGGGTGTTAATCTAAATTTTAGCAATTCCGCTACAATTGCTTCTTTAATTTTATATTTATCTTATTTATTCCTTTTCTCATATTTGGCTTTCCTGAAGGCTCCTAATCTTCTTGATTTATTTAAACTTTCCATAAAATCATCAAGACTTTGTGGAACATGTAAAAGATCTGCAACTGGTTTAGACTTGTTTGCCTCATTAGTCTCTATTTCACTTTCATTACCAAGTAATAATTTTCTTCTTGTATGTGAAAGTTGTGTCCTTCCTCTAGATCTTACATAGGTCTTTCCCTTGGTTGTACTACCTTTAAAACTTTATTTTCTCTTGGTTTTACTGAAGATCTATTGTTCCTTCCAATACCTCTTTTTCTCAGTGAAGATAGTTGCACAAGTTGCTTGTCAACCACTACAATGGCTTGTTCGTTCTCAATGTCCTTATCCAATGTATCATCAACTCCAAGAGTTTTTGATAAAACATCAATCATCTTACTTTCTTTCTTGATTGACCTAGGTACCATTAAACCTTTCTTTATTTTATCTTTCACTTCTTCATAGGTTCGATACCTCTTTTCATTAGGATCAATTGGTTGAGCTAATAATGCTTCTATCTGTTTTGAACCAATATCAATATCCATCTCTATCCCATCAGTTGAATCCATTCAACTCTAGGTTCAACAACCTTGATTATACAAACATCAATATCTACCTCAAAACATATATTATCCTGATATTTAGCAATTAGTTGAGGTGGAACTCTGTATGTCTTATGCATTCTTACTTGAAATTTCAAAAAGTAATCAGACATAATTGCATTAAATTTGTCTCCTATACTTTGTATATATTCATTTATTTGATAGATGACTGTCCTATCATTTTTCTATACTATATCTCCAATAGAGGGAAATCAATTCTAATAGTAAAAGAAAATACATACCAACAATGAACCAAATTTCAAAGTGTTTTACTTCGCCTTTCTGACTGTATTCATGTTGTCATCTATTTGCTTTATCAAAAAATCACAAAGATCTATCTTAAGTCCTCTATTTACTATCTTAAATGCCATGTCTACTGCTCCACATGGTACACTATCCACTCAAGATGATTGAAATACTTGGTAAGATATGATGTTGCATGCATACCTTAACTCGGGATCCTCAACAATAGATATCCTCATTCCTCCGCCATTCCATTGTACCTTGGTTAGATTGGTGAGCTTACCCTTATTGATTTGATTTATTTCTTTGGGTCTATCTCTAATAGGGAATCTAATGATGATGTGCAAAACATCCTTCGTTATCTTAATCAGTTCATACAACCACATAAACTGGTCATGTACATGACTAAGTACCAGACTTACCCATTTGGGCTTGAATACCATTGGTAAATGTATTACATGAATTAAACCATTTGTTCCTAGATGTGTGTTCTCATCCTTAAATTTTCCATTGACACACGAGTTATTGAATGAAGTGTCAATCTCTCCTTTACACAAATCTTTGATCTTGCAATGAATAAATGTGTGAACATCTTCAATCAAAAATCATGGTAGGATTGAAGATAATGATCTCATCATATCTATTTCTATGGGTATAGCTGGGGGAAAATTGTACTTAGGGTTCACTAGTTTGACATTCTTCACTAGTACTGGTCTGTGCATCCTCGGTGCCATGATTACCTCCAAATGTAATGATTGAACAAACTAGGGCATACTTGATAAAACATGGCTTTGTAAACACAACTCGGTGTTGATAGGACTTTGTGACTGGGTTTGCCAACAGATGTAAGTTGTCACCGGGGCACTGGCCAACTTTACCTATAAAGTTTGTCTAGGGAAATGAGATTCCCTGGGCCTTCAAGCACATGAGAGTCAGGTCTCGACAATGCGGGAGCTTAGTTGTGAAATGTGATTGTTTTGTTCGGGGGGATAGCTAGTTATCTTGGCTCGTCTCTTCTGGGGATTCAAGTGAGTGAGGTTTCCTGCAAGAGTTCATTAACTTAACCAAATAAACTTCAAAAGATACTGCAGAATTAGAAGTATTTCATCTACTTATAGTTATACTAAACATTCAAAACATTGACAATGCTCTAACACATTACACTAAATACTGAAGAAATACAGAACTATCAGTTCATATTCAATCAATAGTAGAGGAAAAAGGTCATTAATCTACTTGAAGTATTAGAGAAAAGGACAATATCTTAATGTTTACAAACCCCATCTCTTGAGGAACACATTTAGCTAAACTAACAATCATTTTAACATAGTATTTCTATAAACAAAAAAACAAGAAGAAGAAGAAGAATTAATTTTAGGGAAATGTTTGTACATAGGGTAAGTCCACGAGCTTCAGGAAAACCACCTAAAACCTCTTCCATTGCTTGGAAACTACTGCTGATATTCTTAGCATGTTTTCTCTTAGCACAAATTTTCTTACTTATCATGTATTGATCTCTTCTAGAGCTTTATCCATAGTGGTTCCATGTCAGCTTTCTTGGTATTGGATTTTCATGTTAAATAGTTAATATACTTGAAGGTCGTTAATCTACTTGAAGGTTTGCCTTTTGTCATGATAGGTGTATTGAATTTGGACTTGCTTAACAATCAACTCTGAATCACCTAGGGCCCAAAGGTGAGTGATCCCTTTCATTAGTGAAAATAGGAGTCCAAGGACCAAGGCCTCGTACTCCATGACATTATTCGTGCAGTTGAAATGCAGCTTTTAAGACGTAAGGAAGGATTTTCCCCGTAGGTTGATCAATTCTACTCTGGCTCCGTAGCCTTTTTTAGACCGGGACCCATCAAACTTTAAGGTCCACAAGTCATTATTCATTGTCTAGGGCTAGGAAGATGAAGTGGTCTTTGGATTATTTTTGGGGTTGTGGGGAGTAGTTTCCTTTGGCTCTGATAGCACGTGGGTGAGGTTTTCCTCTGGAGAGATCTATGATTGAGAAGCCTGAACTGGTGACACCATATGGGTGCTACTAAGGGACTTACTGGGCCCAGGCATGCTTGATTTATGTTTCTCTTCCTGGGAGGTTATTGATGTGTCAGGTAGCAGCAGAGAGGCAAGGCTCACACTCTAATTCTGAATATTTCTGATAATGCACCCGACACTAGGTGCCAGACAAGAGTGTAGCAGGGGTTGCTATGCTCCCTTGTGAGTCAACCTCACCTCTTAGTTTTTCATCTAGGTCCTGGGTTCTCTGGGAAACTATGGAATCTTCCCCAGGGGTGAAATCAAATGTCAATGTTTCTAGGGCTCAGTACACCCCAGGGGAAGTCTCAGAGAAGAGGACTTCATTTACCCTCCCGACCTTGGTGAGGGCCTGTTTCATCTAGGGCTCACTTTCTACTTAGATATGGCTGGATTCTCCCTCCCAAGGGAGCCACAAGTGGGAGAAGTCGATGGAGAAATACCCATTAAGGGACTTCGACCAATTGCAACTTAGTAACATCCCATAAGTCTCCAAGATGTCCACCACTTGGATGTCAGTCACACTGACTATCCTGGGGTCTTGGATGAGATGAATCTCGATGTTCTTTAGCTCACCCACCATTTTTATAGTGGTTTTATTTAGCTGGATTACTGCACTGTTAGATGGGGTGGGGAGAAATCTGAGCTTCTGGCATATGGATAAAGGCATGATGTTTCCCGAAGCCCCAGAATCTACCAGGAAATTGTGTATATTCTTCCCTTGTATGTTTAGCCCAAGTAGGAAGGGAGGATCCTTAGTGTTCCCCCAGAAGATAGCCGCATTGGCATCGTCAAAACTGACAGTCTTGGGTGGATGATTGATGGCTTCTGAGTTTCCCAAGAGCTTTAGAAGAGACTTGTTATGCTTGAGACAGTTCAACAAAACCTCCATCAAGGTCATGGAGGTGGTAGTTTTCTCTAACGCCTTTGTGATGTCAAACCTTCCCCCTAAGAATTGGTGGCTTCCCTCAACCAGGTCCTTGGATTTATTAGAGCCAGGGCCTTTTGGAGGAACAGACCGATCAGTTGTGTTTTCTTGGGGGGGTGTCTTTGGGAGGCGTAGGTGTATAAAATGGTCCTTTACTAGCCTAACTCCAAGTGTTGTAACTAGTCTATGGGTTGGTGAAGGCATTGGTCTCAAAGGCCAGAATAGATTCATATCATTTAACCTATTTGAGTCACTAACAGAAATGATGACTCCACTGGGGATAAGAGAGCTTTGTTCTCTGTTTATTCAAAATCTATCCCGGAGTGATATGATTATTATAGAGTCATATGCTATAATGAAGCATTCCTCTTACTCAAAGTAAGCCAAGGTTTGTTTGGTTTATCATTGCAAAAGTGTCTAAAAGTCCAAGCTCTTCAAGGATATACATATACTATCTCACTAGTGGTGAGTGGTGACTCTGAGTTCTTTGATTAACACCTATGTGCATGATTGAAGAAAAGATACAAAGGAAGAAGGTGGATTTGTAGTGATAATCAAGTAGATGTTTGGGCTCTTATGACTAAATAATAGTCAAGGGAGGAATCTATATGAGACCCTATTTGTGGGGTGTGTTGAGATTTTTATGGTTTTAAACAAGGTCAGAGTAGGGTAAAAGGCTCTCAGCTGATTCAAATTTGTCCTCTACAAAGAGGTGGTGACTCTACCAAAGTTTTTAAAGGTGATTTAAAGGTGACTTTAGATCAAGTATTTTTTGCAGCTACTCCAATACATCCAAATATTTTATGTTTCAAAGTTATAAAATTTTTTCCTTATTAAGTGAGCTAAGCACTAAGAGAAGGAACAAGGTGTGGTAAGAGGTTTGCATGCTTCAAGTTTAAAACAACATTTTGCAAAATCAAGTGGGAGCATGTATTATTTTAAAAATGGAGGACATAGAGGTTAGAGATTCTGCTATGTCCAATTGTGGAGGATCTATTCCAGATGTTGAAGAGGTTCTTGCAGAAAATATAATTTTAGAACAAGAGTTGCAAGAACAAGTTATTTTGTTACTAAAGAAGAACATGAGACCAATGGTGGGAGAATCTCCTCTTCTTTTTTATATGAGGTTTTATGCTACAATAGAGGAGTATATTATTCCTTTCTATCCTAAGGAGTTTTTTTGGGCTACTTTATTTGTCAAAATTTGTTTTCTTGATTCAATCTATTGGCCAATCTCCTTGAGGGTAGAATATGTTGTGTCTGCCAGGAAATAGATAGAAAATGTTGAAAATCTTAAGTTTGAGATTACACATGAGGTTGTGCTTAGTGATATTGTTTCTAAGAATGATGGAAACCAAAATGATAGAGATGAGTCTAGTATGGATTCTATCTCTTGTAATCACAAAGGTGATCGTTCTCAGTATAAGGAAGAAGATATGTGTAGTCAACAAGAAGGATATGATGGCATAAATGAAAATCTTGCTCATGATTGCATATTAGAAATGGATGAAAGTGATTATAATGTTTCACTTCATAGTGAAAAAATTTATGAGTTCTTGACTTGTGAATATCTCATATATTCAGGTGGGGATAGCTCAGAGTTCTTACATCCAGCACACATTGATTTTGACAGAGAGTATGAATCAGTTGGTCCTGATTTTGACATTTGCATTTCTGATTCTCCTTGTACTTCTATGTCACTAGGCCACAAAAAATTGAATCTAATAGATCATATGATGAAAACATCAGTGCATTTTTAGACTTAAGAAAGGATGAGGAATTTATTGTCATGATGTTGAGTACTAATTGGG
Source organism: Thuja plicata (assembly GCA_018584345.1). NCBI lineage: Eukaryota > Viridiplantae > Streptophyta > Pinopsida > Cupressales > Cupressaceae > Thuja > Thuja plicata. The sequence goes on from MU227749.1 coordinate 763,674, forward strand.
ATTATTATGTGGATTGTGAATCTATCTCAGATTTTGAATCCTTTATTAAATCCTTTTAGAATGATCTTTCAGTTTCTCAAGGTGTGCAGATACCTGTTGTGTGTGGATAGGTTCTCTTCCTCAAATAGATAAGATGGTAGTTTGCATAAGGTTTGTAATTTGCAAGCAGGTTCCTTAGAGAATTTTGATTTAGTTATGCAAACCAGTGACAATAAGTTTTGATGACTCCAACTGTGAAATTAAAAATGATTGTAATTACTATCAGTTGGAGGATGTTTTTGATAAATGTGTCAATGCAAGGAACAATATAAAATTCTCTAGGGTTCTTGATTTTTTTAGTAACCATCATTTGCATTGGTCACAAAATTATCACTATCTTCAAATACGATCTGATTTACAAGTATTGAAAGAAGGTAGAGATACTAAAGGTGTGTTCTATAAGCTGTTAAATTTTTTTAGCACATCTAATCATTCAAATGAAATCTATGTTTTTATCTTTCTTCCAGTGCATAGATCAAAAGATTTTGTGTTTGATAGAGGCAAGCTAAATCAGAACTTTATTGATGGCAGAGGGCCATCAAACCTGGTTTGTTTCTTTCAAATTAGGAAAAGAGGTGCAAAGGTAATATGACTCTACTAAGCAATGTATATATTGTAAAAATTTCCTACTTTTCCTACTTTAAGTGTGTCTATTGTAGGAATTCATTTTTTGTCTTAGTCTTCTCTTCTCAAAGATCTAGGATCTACTGTTGAACTTGCGTCCAACCTTCCTCAGTTAGATCCTCTGTTAGAACTCAAAGTTTTAGATCTCTTTGGTCCTATTTTTGCCTTTTTCTGCAAGGTTTTTGCCCAGTCCTCAAGCCCTAGTTTTCATTTATCTATCCCTTGTGAAAATTTTAGTGGAAACCCTAAGTTTTTTCCTTATCTCATAAAATGAAGTCACTTTTTTTGAGTCACTTAAATCACCTAGGTCCATGTGCTTTATTTTTCCTAAGCCTTGTCTCCTAATCTCGCAATCAAAATTGAATATTCCATTTGATCTAGAGATTGAGTGCAGAAAGGTTATCTCTTAATCTCATAAGTGAAAAGAATATTCTTTATTCATTTTGAGATCTGCAAAAGGCTCATTACTTTTCTTGGCGGGCCCAATGCCTAAGTCTTTATCTCAAAATCTTGTAATATTTGGCGGTTAGTTCTTAACATTCAGCGATCTGGCGATAGAGGTAAAGACTTGAATTTTTATGTTTATCTCATGATCTTGTAATGTCATGGTTAAGTCCCAAAAGATCTAGAGATTCAGCGCTAACCTTGATCGAGATTGAGATGTGTGGTAGTCGCTCAATCTCAGAATGGGACCAGAGTTAAAGAAAGTATCCAACGATTCAGAGATAGCCTTGTCTCTCAATCTCAAGATCAAACCAGGGTTAAGAATTTCATTTATAGATTACGCGATATGCTTTTGTCTCTGAATCTCTTGATGGAACTTGAGTAAAGCCAAGTCTTGTGAGATTACATGCAAACCGCCGATGAAAAACAAGATCAATGGATGTCGCTAGGTCTCTGAATAAACCATGGGTCAAGTCAAGCTTCTAGAAATTCAGAGATATGTCTTTAGCTCTGAATCTTGAGATCAAACCTAAGTCAAGACAATTGTTTAGAGATTGAGTGAGGGTCGTTGATCATGTTTTAGATGTGTGGTGGTCGCTCAATCTCAAAATGGGACTAGAGTTAAATAAAGTGTTCAGCAACTTAGAGATATGGCTTTTTCACTAAGTTTCATGAGTAGACCAGGGTTAAGACAAGTTTCTAGTGATTGAGAGATAGAGGGGATTGAGTTGCTCAGGTTAAAGGTAGGTCAAGGACAAAAAAAAGATGAGAGATTTATCTAACGGTTAGCGTGAAGCCTCAAAGACCAAGGTGCATGACAGATAATGTATGAGGTATCATGATTATTTGACAGGTGGATAGTGGGACCTGCATAGCAAAAGGCTCAGAGTGGGTTGAGATCATTCAAGTTGTTTTTAATCCTACAAAAAATGCTATGCCTAGAACAAGAGATGATCAAAAGTTAATGTTAGACACATCATGACAGCTTGCCACATCGCAGGTCAGATCTGGTCAGCTCCCAAAGTAAAAGTTAAAGATAGATATGTTTTTGAGGATTGGATGGTTGGCATTTTTCCTCAATGGTGAAGATGAACGATAGATAGTGTTCAAGGCATCGTGCCTAATCACCATGTGTAAATTTTCTGAGGCTAAGGACAGGTTAAAGATAGATCAATTTCTTTTTGATCCATTAGACTGTTTAGTATAACTGTAGACACCCAAAAATATTAATATTATTATTAATATTATTTTCCCTCTTATTCCTCTAACTATTTAATTTAATCAATTAAATAGTTTCATTTGCTAGTATTTATCAATAGCTTAAATACTATTCCAATGTATTTTATTTAAATACATTTGTCTCATAAAATCTCCTTTTTAATAAATTTACATTTATTAAATCCCCTATATTCCTAATTCTTCTAAACCATGATTTATTTAAATCTAATTTGAATTATAATCTAAACCCTAGCTAGGAACCTATTAATCCAACCTAGAGACATACCCTAAGCCTACCCTATTCCTACCCTACTCCCATCACCTCATTTCCTAAGTATACTTACCTACCTAAATATCCTTTAACCATGCTTAATGGGTGATTACTAACCTTTTTAAGGCTAATGGAATGCTCACCCACATGGGGAAATTCTCTCCAAAATGGGCAACCATTCCTCTTTAATTTCTTCTTACAACTTTGTCTCCCACTTGGAAATATTGAGCTACTCAATATTAAATGCCAATTTTGACTCAAAATTGGCCATCTTTTCAAACCTATGTGTCCCTTATGTGGCTCTTATGTGGATGCCACATAGGTGCCACTTCATCCAAGCCTCTGACTCTCTCCAAAAACTCTATAAATAGAGGCCTTCTCCTCTCCATTTTGCATCTCTCAATTTGCATTGTTATCATGCTATTTTGCATTTAGAAGTTCATAGTTCTAGATCTCATGTTTTTATATGCTCTTAGTTTATGCTTAAATCACTTAGATATTACATTCTAGGTTCTTTTTGGTTAAAATGAATCATAGTTTTCATCTCATATCATAACATAGCATAGTTCTTAAATCATAGCTTTCAATCTTGTATCTTGCATATCAATTTGAGCATCATCTTTGGGAAGGATTTAAGACTAGTTTTCCATACTAGTTCTTGAATTACTTCATTCATTTTAATCTTTCATTTGCATTAGGGATCATTTCATTTTGTGTGTTTGAGAGAGCACACCTACATATCTTTATCAAGAGCAAATCAAATAAGTAGTAATAGGGTGCAATTTACTTATTTTAAGCTCAATCTGATATTATGTTGAGTTCTTTGTTTCTTTCTTGATCTTTCATGTGATCTTGAAATTATTTATGTGCTAACCCACTAATTTTTTCATGTTTGAGCTTGCTCCCAATAGATTGAAGAATTCATCGTACACATTCTAGCATGCCCGGTGGGACCCGCGTCCCTAAAATTTCTAACTTGTCTTTATTTCCTTCAAATTTAGCCCAGAATGCGGATCAATGTCTGCATTTTATGTAGAGGCGTCTATACAAATGTTGGTTCTCCCTAAACTATCATTCGGCATCTGCGCTCTGGACTGGCGTCTCCACCTGGTGTTATTAATTTTGAGATTTTCCAAAACACCAGTTGTTGCTTTATCAAGATTTTTGGTTTTCCCACTGCTTTTTAATATTTTAGCTCTCTGTTTTTTAGCAGAAGTCAATCTAACAAGTAGTTATAATGCCAAAATTTTACTAAGAAAACAAAATCTTGATAATATACTTAAGAACATTAGCTTTTAGTTGTTTGGAAGATCTTAAATGGTTAAATTTGATCAAATTAAAGACTATAAAGAAGGAAAAGCGAACTTTATCTGTTGTCTTTTTGTGCTTATAGGTACAACAATGTCTGCGTAAACACTGGTTCATGAACCAACATCTGCAATTCACAAACTAGCATTTGCGTGTAACCAGCGTTTGCATTCTGCAAATCAGCATCTTCGACTAGTATAGCCACTTTCTAGTTTTCTATGTTTTTAGCCCATTTTCTGCATTTTGTCATTCTTAGGCTAAAACATGAATTAACGTCTGCACCATAAATTGGCGTCTACACTCTATCAAAATGGGTTTTATCATCTACTAACAATTGTTAAGTGGTTTTTGTGTTCTTAACACTTGTCAAAAGCTGAATTTAAAACTACTAATCAGTTGTCTTATAGCACCACTTGTCAAAGACATAACTTCAAAACAACTCACATTTATCTTGCAGGTTGCCTCATATCAAAATTGACCAAATGATCATGTTTGTGTTAGTCTTTTTTAGGCACATAGACTAATTAGTTAGGTTTTCTTGTCTAATCCTAACTGAGTGTTAGGGGATTATGCTCTCTTCCCTTTTGGGAAGATCAAAAACCTAGACGCACTTACTTAGTGTTAAACAGTTAAATATTTTGGGAAAGAACAAAGATTGTCTTACGTGATTATGGAGAAAATAATACTAGATAGGAGAGTATGCTCTTTTCCTCTTATGGGAAAATCAAAAATCCCAATCCAAGTTACTTTGAATCCTTTAGATGGGCCTGTCGGTTGAGGAAAAAATCTCTTGAAAAAGACCCGCATGAGAATGAGGTGTAAACCACACCACTCTAACTCACATTAATCAAATTTACTCCTTGGGGTTAAAGCCCCGAGAGTCAATTGGCATTTGATCTTATACTTGGCTCTCGTCTAACTTAAGTGCAGCCTCGCGGTCTCAATCACGTTTATATGACCACTTTTGTCAAGACGCTCTATGGGGCTATACACATGAATCGTGCTTACATGGACATAGAGGATACAATCAAATGGAGAACCTTACTAAACAATCTAGGCTTAGAAGCTACCTGGAACACCCCCGAAAGGTGATAATGCTTGTGCAAGGAAGATAGTAACTTCCCCAAGATCACTCATACATTCGTGCCACCCTGAGTATTTGGAACCGGATAATACGGTGTCATGACTGGAGCCATCATGTGCTTGGTGAAGGGCGTATTTTGATTATCTCTTGTGTGTATGCCTAAGCTTACGAGCAAGTATTTTCATGCTATGCCAATTCCTTAGGTAGATTTTGTGCTTGAAGTGCTTGAAACAACATTGACAAATCCAAAACACGAATAGAATATCCAACATTCAAATTTGTCATGTGCATGTATCCTTCAAGGTTGCTTTGTCCCTTATCAAATTGTTTTCAGACACATGCTTGTTATTTTCTGGTTTGACTATGCTGAAATTGGTTCTTGCCATGGAACAAATATATTGAAAATTAGAACAAGATCAAACTTTTGCCAAATTATCAAGACAACATCCCTTTGCAAAGAATTTGGTCCTTTATGAGATATGTCCTAAAACCTCCAACTATTCATCCAAGATCAGATCTATTTATAGGACATGACCAATTCCAAGAAGCATAAGAAGGTAAAAACTCTGTTACCACCCGTGCAAAGAGAATAGAAAAACACAGCCCAAGAGGCTACCAAATACCAACACATCATCGATTCTGTCAAACAAAAGATTCATAAATGAGAAGAATTTGACAAAGTGATCTACAACAACAAGGTTGTTTGTTTCATGGGAAAATATCATCTAAACTCTACTTTTGTTGGATTTGAGCAATATGACTAGTCATTTATCACAACAAATGAAAGTTCCTCCTCTTCTTAAGCTCACTTAGCTTGCATTTTAGGACATCCCTTAGGTTTTCATCTTTAGGAACACATCACACACTCACCCTAGCATGATCTTGCATTAATCAAATCAATCCTAATTAGCCTAGCATCACCCTAACCATCATCTAAAGCATCCTTGATCACATCCCTCACTTGGTATTGCATCCCCTTTTGAGTTGCTAAAAACCTACATCTTAGTCAAATCCCATCCTTGAATTTCCTTAAACTAAGCATTGTTTAGGATAATCCTCTTTGTCTTTTGCAACCTAATCACCTTGATCAAAAGGATGGTTTGCATTAACAAAGAATCTCATCCATTGAAGACCATAAGTCTGTCTTAGGTAGACAATCATATCCACTTGATCCTACACTAGGGAAAGCAACCCTTAATCCTTGCATACATCAAGTCATCCTTAATCCATAGAAGCGCATCCATCATCCTAAACACATCCTAATCCTAGTATCATCACCCTTAGCTTCCTAGTCGCATCTTTTGCATCACATCTTGCATCTCATATTCCCCTTAGGATAGTCATTTCATGCCACCTATCACACAAGCCACTAAGAAAAGGAAGAACATGGATCCTAATCTTGCCACTAGCTCATCTAATCCTATGGTTGACAACACCAATGCCATGGTTACTTATGCGCCTCAGCCCAATGATCAGATTGAACATATCTGGGTAGACACTTATGAAAATCCCACTCTGAGTACCATAGAAACATTTATCAACCATCCAGCCCATGTCCACATGGAAAATTCCATGAGTGGACACAACAACAACCAAGTACTCTTGGACATCCAACAATAAGGACTTCAACTCCCACCTTGGATTATACCTACACTTGTCACATGACCTATGGCACTTCCAAGGGAATGTCCTTATCCCACTAGAAATGAAGTTTTTGATCCACTTCAACGAGCCCTACAAGTGGGAACTCTTATTGTACAAGTAGTTCATCCATCCATTCCACCCCCCATCATGCACACAACACCTTCATCTACCTCGGGAGCCCCACCTCCTGATGCCACATCAGCAACACAAACAATACCCCCTATCACTATGTAGGCACCTCCAGTAGCCATAGTCACTCCTCTTTCACAAGCAATCCCAAAATTTGTTGCAAAATTTCCACCACCACTAGTTAGCACACAACAAACTGCTATTCCACCCATTCTTACTTAGCCCATTGAAAGTGCAACAACCAGTTCACAGCATCAAAGCACCCAAGTCTCCATGCCTATTTCACCTTTCTTCACCATAGGCATGCCACCTACCAATGCATATAACCAACCCTTATTTCCAAAAGGGTCCACTTTTCCCACTCCACCAAGAATGCAATCACAATGAATGCCAGTAGTTCCACCTCAAACATTGTTCAACCAAAATCCCCCATACCGCAACCATCCATGAACCCCTTTGTCATACCCCAAATTCCCATCCCACCTATCCAACAACAACAATAGCAAATTATCCAATAACAACAACAACAACCTATCCAACAGCAACAACAACCTATCCAACAACAACAACAACCTATTCAGCAGCAACAATCCATTCAGCAACCATCCCAGCAACAACAACCACAATAGAAAATCACCAACCCATTCACATCCCAAACACAACAGCAACAAACCAACCCCTTCACAGCTACATAAACCACCATCCAAACTACATAGTAGCCACAAATACAAACGTAGGGGGAAAATCCCCTCATGGAACAACCACTGCAACAGTTTGCTAATCCTTTCATCCAACCCATGCAACAACAACAAACTCATTCCGCCAATTACATAGCCATGCCATCTTCCGCTGCATCACAAACAATTCCACCTCCACAACAATTCAATGATCCCATTGGGGGCATTTTGCCACAAAATGCCTATCCTCCATCCTATATAGGTGCACAACAAGCTCATCTCACCTATCCAACACCGCAACAAATACAAGCATATTTCTAGTAGTTGCAACAATCTTACCAAGCGCCGACACCTCCTCCACTACAATATTCCCCTCAACCACAGCTTCCACCATAACAACCCATATAGGTTGACCAGAAACCATCATACCAAACACCACAATATCCCCCACAGAATCCTCCATACTTGCCATTCAATCCATATTAGGTTCAAGGAAACCATACAATCACGATCAACAATCCTCCCCCACAAATCAATCATGAATGGGAGGAAATGAAGAATGCTCTGAAGGAACTGAAGGCTGGGACAGAGGCAAAAACATTTAAGTTCCAAACAAAAGGGAGGAGAGAGCTTGACCGATTATCTTCAGCACTGGAAAGGGCTTACTACAAGGTTGTCTTACCAACCCCCAGAGCAACATCTTATCAAAATCTTCACTAACAACCTTCATCCTAAGCTCATCTATCACATGCGCATGAACTATATACAAAATTATCACGACATCATAATCAAAGGTATGGACCTTGAATGAGGTCTTGTAGAAGAAGGTGCCATCAAGCACTACAAAGAATCCTAACCTAACAAACATAACAATGATCAATCATGATACTAGAACAAGAACAAAAATGCGTTAACAGATGGAGCCACTGACACCAAACATGTTCAGGTCGTGGTAGCCAGTCCTAATGCACCTACCTAGATTTATCAGCAAGCACCACCAATGTACCCTCAACCTCCTCCCATGTATCAATAGCCCAATCCTATGTATTCCCAACTAACTTACCAACAAAATATGCACCCTCAAGGCACGACTATCTAGCCCCCTCCAGGGACATCATATCAACACAACTATCAAGGTCCTATGAATCAGACAAATTCTATATCAATCCCGCATGGACAACAAAGGCCTTGCACTTTGAATGCACCACAACACATGTTTACGACTTTAGGTGAACCCATAGATGTCATCTTCCACAAGCTGGTCCAAGCTAACCAGGTCATATATCCTAAAACACAACCATTTGATGACTCAACTCCTAAGCCAGCTTGGTATAAAGACAATGAGTACTGTGAATACCACAGTGTTAAGGGACACACCACCCTCAAATGCATGAAGCTAAAACACTATATTCAAGACTTACCTTTGCCACCAATGACAATTGAAGAGGCATTTCCTAAATATCAAAAGTACTGTCAAATTTTACCTTTGCCACACACGTATCTATTCTTCCAAGATAGATAGTATATGATCCCTTGGAAATGCTTTCTAGGTAGAAATGATAAGATACCACCTTTCTGTTTTGAAGCCTATGGATGAAGATGTAGATTTAGGAATACCTTTCATTTTGTCTTTGCACACATTTGATGTGTGGCCTTTCCTTCCACAGTGGTTCCATGTTAGCTTTCTTGGTATTGGATTTTCATAGACATTATTTGGACCTTGAAGGTAAAGGAACTATAATGTTGAATAACCTGATCAAATGTGAAAATGCTTACTGGGTAAAAGGACTAAATTATAATTTGTTAAATATTTCATAGCTGAATAATATAGGTCACCAAGTGGAATTCAAAAATAAGAAGGCAAATATCTTCAATTAATAAGGAAGGTTGATCGGAACTGGTGAGCAGACAAAAGGTAACCTTTTCTATCTTCATGACATTAGCACCACTTGTTTAATGGCTAGAAATGAAGACATATGGTTGTGGTACAAAATATTGTGTCATGTGAATTTTGACAACATGATAAAGATAAGCAACAAAAGGAGTGTCAGAGGTTTCCCAAGCATGACTAAGCCAGAGCATATCATGTGCAAGGATTGTCAAAAAGGTAAGATGACAAAGTCTAGTTTCAAGAGTAAAATCTATACATCTAATGAAATTCTAGAATTAGTCCATACTAATCTATGTGGACCCATGAGGACAAAGAGTTAATATGGAGATAGATATTTTATTCTATTTTTTGATGATTATTCTAGAATGATGACAGTTATGTTCTTAAAAGATAAATTAGAAGCATCCAAGATGTTTAAATGGTATAAGGCTATGGTAGAAAAACAAAGTGAAAAGAAATTGAAATGCTTAAGGTCAGATAGAGGAGGGGAATTTATTTCAGATGAATTCACTTACTATTTCAATGATCATGGAATTAAAAGATAGGTTTCTGCACCAATAACACCAAAACAAAATGGAATTGTTAAAAGGAGAAACATATCAATTGTTGATTGTGCAAGATCATTGATGATTGAGAAGAGCATCACTCAAAATTTTTGGAGGGAAGCTATGTTAGAATGAATTTAGAATAACTGAGAGGGGAGGGGTGAATCAATTATCCTCAGGTCTAGATGTAGTAAATAAAAACTTTCTGTACTTCAGATCTACTTGGCAACAGTAGCACAAATCAACAACTTTAATCATGCAGTTTACTGTCAATTGAAATTAGCTTGTAGTAACATAACATTAAAGAAAAACATAAGCATTCACACAAGTTGACACAAGTATTTAACGTGGAAACCCAATATGAGAAAAACCACCAGTAACATGCTACCAAGTTTTCACTCTTCTGAAGTGATGCCCTGTGAGGAGCCAACCCTATTAAAGGTTACA
>MU227749.1:774130-811177 GCA_018584345.1 Thuja plicata
TTAAGTCAACCTTGTTAAAGGATTTAACTGATACAATGGTAAGAAAGTAATCAACAATTTGTGATCTGGTACATACAACTTACTTTGCAATTCAGATCCAATTATAGCTCTGATGTTAACTTACTGAATAGCCTGCATTGTCATTTCAACCTGTTGATCTGCTTGGAAATCTGTCAAGCAATCACACACTTACACCCTGCTTCTGCCTTTTGCCTTCTCTACTAGATCATGCTAAACAGTAAATCAACTATGCAAAACCTTTTGCATACACATACATTCATCCACACTTGCACACTTCCACACACAATGAATAACCCCTGAGGTTATCATATACCTCTCTGTCTAGGTCAGATAAATATTTTTCTGCTTAAACAAGATCGTATATCTTAGGTTAGGTCAGATCCAACAAATCATCCCATCTTTTCATTACATTTACTTCTCCAAAGTAGTCTCTAATTAAATCTTGAAACCATGCATTAATTACAGTTACCTATACATTAAATGACATGGATCAATCTTTAATTAACATTCATATCCCAATAAAATCAACTAAGTCAGCCAGAGATCTCAAATCTCATCAATAATCAAACTTCTGTAAGTCGGCCTTCATAACTGTTTCCACTCGGCAATTTCAATGGTGCTCAGCATAAAGCAACTTTTGCTCATCACAAGTAACTAAAAGCAACTTTGCTTGGCACAAGCCAAACTTGCTTGGCACAGAATAGCCAGAAAAACTATCTTTGAAAGATAAACAACAAATTACTTTGCCAGAGTGCCAACTGATCAAATACCCTTTGAATTGCCTTAACTCAACCATTCACTTGGTCTTCTTGTTAAATCTTCTTCATCAACAATAGATATGGTATTCAAATAGATAGAAATAGTCTCACCAGTAAAGGTTTGACATCAATGACAAAATAACAATTGCTTTCAATGTCACTTTCCAACAAGCTGTCAGTACTGCCGTCTACACATTAAATAGAGTACAACTGAAGGACACAAAGAAGATACCCTATGAGATTTGGTATGGTCATACACCCAATGTAAGTTACTTCAAAATCTTTGGTAGTCAATGTTATATTTTGAAGGATGATAGAAATAGAAAACTTGACTCCAAAAGTGAAGAAGGTATCTTTCTAGGGTATTCAACCAAAAGCAAGGCTTATAAATGTCTTAACAAGTCATCTAACAAGATAATTGAAAGTGTAAATGTGAAAATAGATTAATTTTATGAAAAGAATGATAAGAAAAGAAGAAGAGAACTAGAGGACTACAACAAGTTTGTTTATACAGAACTTGACACTCTACCCGAGCAATAGTGTATCGCTCCCGAGCAACATAATATCCAAGAATTAGTCTACAATTACCAAAAATCAGAAAAATCCTCAAGATGATGTTCCGAGTGATGGAGATTAGAATGAAGGTCAAGAAGATAATTAGAATGATGAACACAGAGCTAAACCGAAACTTGCCAAGTATGCCAGAAGACATCATCCACAAAATCAAATCATAGGAGAAAAGAAGTAAGTCATGTTGACAGGGTTTTGCTGACCAGGTCCGCCAACAGTCATAAGTTGTCACCGGGTTCCGGAGAAATCGGCCAACTCCACCTGCAAAGGTTATTCGGGGAAATAAAATTCTCCGGGCCTTCAAGCACCTGGGTGTCGGGTCACGACGGTGCAGGTCTCGGTTGGGAGAGGTGACTATTTTTGAGGGGGATAGCTGGTTACTTCAACTCGTTCTGCCGGAGATCCAATTTGGCAAAAGGTTTCCTGGAGCATTCTACACTTGGCAAATAAAATGAAAAAGATCCTGCAGGGTTAGAAACACTTCATCTAACTACAGTCATGCTAGAATATCTGAAACGTCAATAATACTCTGAAACTACACTAAATACCGAAGAAATACACAACCATCAGTTAGCATTTTATCAGTAGCGGGGGCAAAGAGGTCGTTAATCTACTTTAACATATTCAGAGCAAAGGACATACAAAACGTTAAAACATGAAATACCATTAACTCATAAGCAGGGATGATAACAACAGCATTGCCATGAATCCTTCCTTCTTCATTAATATTCTTCCAGCCATCACTGGTGTGTGATACAATAGTGTCTCTAAGGGAGCATTTAACTAACAAGAACAGGACACTAGAGCATTGAGCTCTGCAACTAAAAGGACTTGCTTTGCTACTTCTTATGGACAACAAAATCATCAATTTTGCCGACCCTTGGAAATGGGCTGATTTTTCTATTTATACAACTCTTTAACCCTAACCCTATTTTACTGCACTTCAATAAAATACAATATCTGGGGGCTGGTACTACCTGCACCACCCTACAAAAGACCTAGAGATGGAATAGGTCTGTCATGTCAGAAGAATAAGAAAAGAATATACATTGGAAGAATCAGTCTTGGGAAGAGAGCCAGAGAGGAGAAGGAAGAAAAAAAGTCCCCCGGGTACCGAGGCTACATGCCTCATAAATGGGAAATGCGGTGCCCTGTCTCCAACGTGCCAGGTGTACCTTTGAATGGCACCTTGAGAATACTGTTTTCAGAAATCAACCATCGAGCCAATGCCCCTTGATGTGCCCAACTACCTTCTGACAGTCTTTATTAACCGCTTCTGAAAGTGACTGTTTAGCCTCGGGGACCGAGACGCAGGTCACTTTCAAAGAATACAAGACTTTAGATCTGGGACTCCGGGATCCGGGAACTTACGCCCCCAAAAGAATAAAGAATACTGAACGCTCAAGTTTCCCCAGTTTTTGGAGAACACTCACGGCTGCTGATTATCGTTGAAGGCTTGAAGGATGCAGAAAATGCCATCTTCATCAATCTTTTTCAGGCTGGCCCTTCTGTATCTGGCCATTTCAACTTATTCCCCCAGTTCTGAAATATTATTCCTGAACTCATCTGCCATCCTTGCGGTGTCATGGCCTTTAAGTACCATCTCGGTCAATTTGACCATCTTGGCCCCATCCATTCCCTCCAGGGATTGATACCAGGAGTTCATTATTTCATCAAAACTTCCCAAAATTGACTCCTCAGGAGTATAAGTATCTGTGCTAAGTGGATCCATCTCGGAAGCCTTTATTACAAAAGATTTACATAAATTAAAAGAATACTTCACTTTGTTCACCTTTTCTTGCAAGGACTCTACCAGTTGCTTGGTTACCGCCAATGTGAGGTCCAGTCTGGAGTGCTGAGTCCTTATGAAATCAAATGATTCGTCACCCAGAATTCTGGATTCGGAAATTATATCTTCTCCCAGGGTGAGGAGCTCTTCGAGCTCTACCTTCCACGCCTGGTAATTTTTAGCATCACTCTCCCACTGCTTAACTAATGCTTCTGCCTGGAGAATAACCTGCTAGGCCGTATACAAATCTGGGAGAGTGGATGCTAGGAAACGCCGGGTGTTTCCTATTTGCAGAATGACCCATTCATCAACTGCTTGGGCCTTCTTTTTCATTACACGCAGGGAGTCTATGTCGCTCTGTGGTAATTCCTCTAATGTGGAGGCTTGTGGAGGGGCGGTGCTGATGGGTCTGGCTAGCTCAGTTAGCAACCCAATAAGGTTTGCGTTCTTCTCCTTTTATGCTTTGAGCCTGTAGGCCTCTTTATCATATCGGGCCTCCACTGCCCTTGCTGCTTCCTTCAGCAGGTCCACTTCGCCCTTCTTTCCTCTTTTTCCCAAGTGTACCTCTGCGATATTGTAATCTGCGAGATCTGCAGTTGCTTCATCAGCAACTAGGGGAGGCGTTGCCACTACTGCAACTGTTTCTCCACCCGGCCCAGTTCGCAAGGTATGAACTATCTGGGCTTTCTTTGCTCTTGGCGGGGCCTAAGCTAAGGCCATCATTTCTGCCAGGGAGATGGGGACTGTCGGAGCAGATTGGGCTTTTATTTTTTTGCTTTCCACTAGCCACAGAGGTGGGAGAGGTGGTCTTCCTACCAGAGTCTATTCTTCAGATGCTCTCCCGGTGGTGGCTGCTCCTTTTTGACACGTGCTTCCTCTATTTCTTTCTCTGCTGGCACTTCTTCTGCTGCAACATCTTCAATTTCTATGTCTTCAGCCTGGTCCCAGATGTCAATTGGTGAGTTTGGACCCTGGTCGGCTTCTTTGAGGATTACCTCTTCAAGTTGCTCTTCTTCTTCATCCGTTGGCAGTAGGGGAGGTATCAGGCCAAGATTTAGAGTTTGGGCTACTGTAATTACCTGCCCGAAGGTTGCCCCCAGGAGTGGCCCTTGGAATGCGGCGGCTGGGGTTACGGTTGTTCCCGAAGGTCCAGGTTCGGGTTCCCCAACGGATGCCTTTTGTTCAATTATTTGATGTTGGTCCACTCCCGGACCTTGCGATGCCTGATCCCCAGAGGCAATCTCCAGTCTTTGCTCTTCTGTTTGCTGCTCTTCTTATTTCGCAACTTCTTCTTCTAGGTCCCGGAGGTCCACAACCTCTTGTTCTTTCTCTGGGACTTCTGTCCCTGCTTGTGTGTTGCCTCCTCATAGATTTCCAAATTCATCGGCTGCAAATAAATCAAACTCTTCTTCCAGAGGGGGACTGGCTGGGTCCTCTATTTGTTTTTCCTCTTTCTCCAGTTCTGGGGAACTAGAAGAGAGGATCTCCACTTCTTTAGGAAGGGATGCCCTTGGCGCCGGTTCTGCCTTCGGCTGTTTGATGTGCTTTCTTTTCCTCTGGGTGATTAGAGGCGGTCCCGCATTGGCAATTGCTGCTGCCTCTGTGGGATCAACCTGAGTCACCTTCATCATTAGGGCTGCCAGTGACGGGGAGGAAGAGGGACGAATTGGTCCAGACATAAGCGGGGGAGTGGCCAGCCTTGTCAATAGTTGCTCCCTAATTTGTTGGGAGGCTGCCATAGATTTCTGAATCTGTTCTTGTATGGGAGTCTGCTGCGCGGAGGGGGTTAGAGCTATCCCCTTTCCTTTGGTTGTGCCTTGTGCAGAAGTCCCAGCCTGTGAAGATGTTCTGGCCCCCGGGGTCAATCTTAGTGCCGGTTGTGGTGTTACTTTTGGTGCCGATCGGGGAGCTAGGCGCACACTCCCGCGGCACACCCTCTTAAAGTATGCATGACTTCGCTCAACAATTCCCTGAGTGAAGTCCTCAATTGTGTGGTCTTCTTGGGTGGCCCAATTTATCATAGGCAGTGCCATTTTATAAATCCTCTTCTCCCAGTACTGGGGATCTGTGGTGGGGGTGGTGTCAGAAAAGCCCGCCGGAAACCTCTGAAGCTTTAGCTCCTGCATCATTCCAGCCGTCATTCTATCGTAATGTCAGCTTTGCACATCCACATCATTCTGGCGATCTGCCCAGAAGTCTTCCATATGTGCGTGGTGGGGCTCCGAAGCCCAGGGCAGTGCTGCTGCAATTCGGCCATGCGGATCAAAGTTTTTTCCCGCCAGATAAAATTCCTACAAATTATAATATTTAAGCTCATTGTCTGCCTCCTTTGTGGCGGCCAGACTATAGGTATAGTTCCCATAGGAGATTGGAAACAAAACATTGGGGACCTTCTTGAGGGCCAAGAAGGCATGCAGCTCCATCATTTGTCTGCAATACTCCAGCAGCACGATCTTGTCCCCACAATGCCTGGGCAACAAGTAGGGTTTCCCGGAGAAGCCGACGACCCTAATGTAGGGATGCTGCTGGAACTAAATGTAGTAGTGCCCATAACTACTAACCAATTTCATCACCTTAGTAGATAGGCGGTATCCGGCACCCCGGGTGGGCGTAAGCAGATGATAGTAAACGAAACAATCGTTTACCCGGTAGTAACTAGGGAAGCTAGCCTCCCATTGGATCTGTGGGAAATGGTCCCACGGTGCCTTTTGTCCTGGGCCAAATCTGAGGACGCCATCTATGAGTATGCCATTGGAGTGGGGCCTCTGCTGAGCTAAGGCCTAGAAAACATAAGAAGTCATGTAGAACTTCTTCTTCTCATTCAACTGCAAGAACTGGGAGTTGACATGATTGGAAATAATTGTAGCCCAGTCGAAGAACTCTCCCTTAGTGGAGATGCCCAGTAGGAAATAGTACATCCACTTTGTAAATTCTTGGGCGGAGGGTTGCCCAAATACCCGGGCCAATGCTATCATCCCCATCCGGATGCTCTCCTTGAATTCAGAGTGGGGGATATTAATCTTCATCCTTTTGGGGTCCCTCTTCGGGACTTTGAGCCAGTTGGCGTTTATATACACCCAGGCAGCATCCTCCAATTCGGCAAATTATTTCAAGGCATCTGACCTTGTGACTACCGTGGCCTGATGAAATTGTGGGATGCCTAGGCCCGCTTGGAAAGTGACTGGGTCCAGGGACACCAGTGGAGTGGGGAACCCCGTGGGTTCAATGGCTACGAGCATGACAGCCCAGATAGAAGAGTTGTAGTTGGCTGCTAATGCTAGAAAAATCTCCGGAGACTACACGGAGCATGGGAAACAAGCTGCCCAGAGGATCCTGGAACCTCCGATATTTATTGCAAGTTGGTCTCCTGCCTATCGCTGGATGTGCATTATTTTTACAAGGGCCTGCATTTCCGCCCAAGTTCTGACACTAGCGTCGGTCATTACCTTCACTTTGCACTCAACCTTTGAGCCCACGATCTCATTGTCTTGTACAAATTTTATTGTGAGGGGCAGCTTTACCAGGGCCTTTTCCATCTTTGATTTTGTCGCTGCCCTGGTCTCTGTTGTAGTTGGTAATTCTGGGCTTCCGGGAGGAGAGGATGTAGATGCTTCAGACATGGTTGCAAATTGAAGTCCGGACCTGCGAGACAAAGCGACCGTCAGAATATTTTATCAAAAATGAAACAATTACTCTGGGGTCCAGAGTTCTTAGCACCACGCCGTTTGCTTTTCCTGAAAAGTTAGTTTTTTCACAAAGATATCCGAAAAGAAAAACATATCTTAAACTTAGGATTTCTACCACATCTCCGGGTCCAGGAAATTTACCACGCTTGTTGAAGACTTAGGGTGAGGGATAGTAAAAGGGGCCCGAGGCCCGGAGAAGAGACCGTTAACGAAATTGAATGAATGAGCAAGTTGTTAAGCCCACGTGGGCGCCACGTGGGTTGGCATTGAATAGATGTGATGGCACTGACGGCGGAGCTGACTGATCAAACACGCGAGAAGGGAAAGCCACTTGGCTGGAAGTGATTACGTGCATGGGAAATAAATGAGGCTCTGACAGCCTTGATGGAGGAGAGAGAAAACCACCTGTTTGAAACCGGCCACGAGCCAAGTTTCAAACAAGTGGTTTTCTGCCTCGAAGCAAATTTGGAGGCAAAAACTAGAAGCAGAGGCGACTCGACCAGCTCATCGAGCCACTCGAAAGGATACACACATAGATGAATGATATATACATGGAAGGGAGAAGATATACAGGGGATATCTACAGGAATATGTACATATACACATGAATATACACACGAGAAAACTCCCGCGGGAAAACCAGACAAGGCAAAAACAGATATATATAATTATCTACATTATGTACATGCTATTTATCGATTATTTACAGACTATTTACAGAATATCTATAGAATATTTACAGACTACAACTCCTGCACAAAAGGTGGACAACCTTCTGGCAAAGCCGACCCACCAACAGGTGGCAAAGACCAGAAGACAAAGGCAAGACACGATAAAAAAATAAAGCAAAACAGAAACAAAAACAAGAAAACCCATAGAAAACCAGGAAAACAAATGCAAAACAGAGGGAAGTAGAAGAACCAACCTGAAAACGTAGAAGGCGGAGGAAGGAAAGGTTACCAGGAGAACCCTGCAATAGCTCAAATTGTTAGACTGTCAAGATCACCACTACGAAGCACTAGCGTACGCCTGAGAACAGTAGAAGGTGTTAAGCTTTGATTATCACAAATCTTTTTGTAACTGCTCTGCTAATCGCTTTGAAACCGCTCTATTTCTCTTTAAGTGCTCAAAGGTTTTAATCACAGTAAATGTGAAAATGACAGGTAAGTTCTATTTATACCCTTGGTAAAAAGCACTCCTCCTCCTTCCGGATATTTCAGGTTAGACAAAACCTCTAGACTCCGGGCCTGGGGATTCCTTACGATGGTATTCCTAAGACTTAAGAACATCATAGCAATGAATCTCAGAGTTCGGAGTCTGGCTTCCCAACAAAAGACAACCTCCGGGATCTGGGATCTTGGAGGGGAAAACCAAACCAAGAAGACAACACACACACTGGGAAGAAAACCCGAGAAAAAGAAAGCAAAAAGGAAAAGAAAGGAAAGGAAAGACAAGGCAAAGCCGCAACAAAAGCCAAACAAAAGAAAAAAGGGGGACTCAATATTTTGCACACAAAATGCAGGGACGGGGATGCAGGGCATAACAAATTGTGACTATCTGGGATAAATTCCTTAGCACATTTGAGAACCATAGAATCTCTGATTAGCACAACTGGAATAAATCCTCCTCCCGAAGTGTTTGACAGGCCAAAAGTAGCATATTTGAGAGAACTCGACCACACAGGAGTCAGTCCGTAGCCTTCCATCAGTGGTGTCGTGTGTACCTTGGAAAGAAATCAAGCCGATGACCTCTGGGAGGAATAGAGAAGAGGTACTAATCACATCAAACCAGCCGTCAATTTGCTCGTTTCCCCCGGGGTCCGGAGGTTAACCGCACTTTTCCTCATTACTTTATTCATTTCCAGGTGGGGAAGGCGGTACTTCTTTCACCATTGAGTTTAAGCTTAGCTAAATTCAAATGGTGGTACTTCTTTCACCTATCCACCCACATTTAGATATTTAAAGAGGATAAAACTCCAGACCCAGGAAGAATTTTTTTATAGTCTCAGACGTGGGTCAACCGATTAGTACAACCAATCTACCCCCGGCGTGTCCAATTACTTGTTCCTTATATTATTATTATTCACCGATTACCAGACTCCCAGAGACAACACCTGGTGGAGGTTGCTTCCAAAAAATGTGCCATGATCCGTAAAACAAACCCGGAGACCGGGCAGATTCCACCATGCTAAAGATAGATTCCAAAGTTCGCCATGCCGGAGGTGTTGCACCAGAGGCCAAGGTTATGCAAAGCATTCCAATTCCTGCAAGAAAGAACAAAATGCCGGGACCAAAAGAAACTGAAAGAAAAAAACAAAGACAACAAAACCAAAAGAAAGGAAAAGGGGGACTGCCCCGGAGGACAGCCAACAAAACTTTTTACAAGGCGGGGTATCTCGCAACGAGACACCCGGGGGGGAATATTTACAAGCAGATATTTACATATAATACAACTTTGGGCACACTTACCCTACTCAAAGTAGTGTTTGAGAAACTGCCCATTAACAGGCAATGCGACAGGTTCTCTAGTCAAGGTGTTAAGGCGGTAAGTGTTGGCCCCGCAGATTTCTGAAATCAAGTATGGTTCAAGCCAGAGTCGTTGGAACTTGGTATGCTTTCCCTTCTTTTCCTGAGCCTTGTCCCACAACAGAACCAGATCTAAGATCTGAAAGGCCTTGTATTGGGTTCTGCTGTCGAACTATCATTTTACCACTGCTTGATGACGCGCAAAATGTTCAAGTTCCGCGTCCCGCTGTTCTTCCATTCTCACAAAGTTTAAAAGTCAAACCTCCACAATGTTGTCCCTGTTGTTGAATTCCTGCATAAACTGTAAAACTGGGATTTGTAAGTTAATTGGGAATACCGGGTTCTGGCCATAAACTAGGTGAAATGGGGATGCCCCCAGGGTGACCTTGATGCGGATACGATCCGCCCAAAGGGCAAATTTCAACTTTTGATGCCAATCCCAGGGATTTTGTTCTAACAGATGCTTGATCACCTCAAGCAGATTCTTGTTTGTTGATTCAGCAACACCATTCCCCTGGGGGTAATAGTTGCTGGAGAACTTCAATGTGATCTTTCGATTGTAGGTCCATTCGAGTAACTGTGCTGAAGAAAATGCTGGACCATTGTCACATACTAAAGCAAAGGGCATTCCAAACCTTGTGACGATGTTTTCTTCCAAAAACTTGATAACTACGTCCGCCGTGTTGTTTTTGCAAGGTATAGCTTCAGACCACCGAGTGCAATAATCAGTCACAGTAAGGATATATCGGTGGTTGGGGGATGAATTGGGGTTGATTTCCTCGATAAAGTCAAATGCCCACTAGGCAAAGGGTCTAGCCTCGTAGACTGGTTGCAGAGGCATGGCTGGGTTACGCTCACGACACGCCGCGGTTTGACAAGTATGGCACTTCCTAACATGAGCGTAGACATCTTTGAATATGCAGGGCCAATAGTATCCAGCCTGAAGGATTTGGTGGGCAGTGGCATCGGCTGAACCATGCCCAGTTCCAAACTGTCCATGGAATTCATCAATTATTTTCACAGCTTGGTCTCTGTCAATGCACCGGAGGTACACTCCCTCATAATTTTGACGGTAAATCGCGAAGTTTTTTATCATGAAATGGGTGCTTTTCATTCACAAGACACGACGTTTGTGGGGAGGTAATCCCTCTGGGCATCTTTTGTTTATCAGCAAGTATACCAGATCGGTGTACCACGGGTCTCGAGTAATGGACTCCACTGTGTAAGTCTGATATTCTATGTGGGGACTCTCTTCTGCCATTGGCCAACTTAGCCCCTGGCCTCAGACTATCTTCATGGGCTGCATCTCTAAGTTATATTCCTGGAGGATGGCCATCCATTTCCCCCGTCTCTCGCCCAACTCACTCTGCATCAGCAGAGATTTGATGGCTTGGTCCGGAATGATAGCATGCACTTTTCTCCGGAGAATATAATGCCAAAACTTCTTCACGGTGCGAACTAGAGGAAAGGCCTATTTTTCTAGTGGTGAATACCGGACCTCAGCATTCTTAAAGGGGGAACTCATAAAAGCTATTGGTCATTCTTCCCCTTCAACCTTTTGGGTCAACACTGCCGCGGTAGAATGCGGTGAAGCAAACGAGTAAATGTAAAACGGGAGGGAGTAGTCCGGACTAGCCAGGACAGGAGCTTCCGTTATTGTCTATTTGATCTGGGTGAACGCCCATTTTTCTTCAGGACTCCACTCAATTTTGGTATCCTTTTTCATCATTTCGTTGAGTGGTTTCATGATTTCTACGAATCCTGTGATGAATCGTCGCACAAAGTTGATTTTTTTGAAGAACGATCGCATCTCTTTCTTGCTGTCGGGCATCTGTAGGTTCAGCAATGCTTCCACTCTATCAGGGTCTATGGATATACCCTTCTCAGAGATAATATGTCCGAGAAATTTCCCTTCGGTGACCCCGAATATGCATTTCTTGGGGTTGAGGGATATTCCATACCGACGACACCTCTCACAGATTTGAGCTAGGTGGGCGGGATGATCACGCCTGTCCCGGGAGAAAATGGTCAAATCATCCATGTAGATGATTATGCATCGGTTTACAAGGCCTTCGAACGCAATGTCCATGGCCTTCTGAAACGTAGCCCCCACATTGATTAGGCTGAAGGGAATTATTCTATACGCAAATGTTCCCCACTTAGTGGTGAACGCTATTTTCTCTCTGTCCTCATACTTGACCATGACCTGATTGTATCCTGAATATCCATCCAAGAAGGACATCATCTGAGATCCGTTCACTATTTGTAACACCTCGTCCAACGAGGGGAGAGGGTGATTATCTTTCTTGGAGGCCTTGTTCAAATTTCAAAAATCCACACAAAGGCGGATCTCACCGTTCTTCTTTCGCACAGGGACTAGGTTGGCAACCCACGTAGTGTGTCAAATTGGGAAGATAATCTGAGCTGACAGCAGCTTGTCCACCTCTTGACGAATTAGAGGCTCGATCAGGGGTTTGACGGGTCTTTGCCTTTGTCGAAAGGGCTTAGCGTCAGGTTTCAGGGGGATGGTATGGGTCATGATGGATGTGTCATATATCTTTAAGTCTTCATAACCCCAAGTGATCACGTCGATGTATTCTCAGAGAACTGCGAGAATCTTCTCCTTTTCCTCACGGGAGCAGGAGGTACCAATGTGAATGATCTTCTCCTCACCGGGCTGTCTGATGTTAACCTTTTCAAATTTTCCTCCCTTAGGGGAAGATGCCACCTTCTCACGGGCCCGAGGGTCCGAGTCAAAGATTCATTCTAAAGCAACCATCCCCTTAGGGATGGTGTTGGTGGGCAAGTCCATGATCCCATCATCTTCATCACCCTATCCAGTGTCATCGTGGTCTCGTTCTTCCACTATCTGATCTTCAAAGACACCAACATTCGCCATGAAGGCCAGGATATGTTGATCATCCTCAAAAACTTTAAAGTGAGTGACATTATCTGGGATGGAGGGGGTGGGGACCATCTCAACTGAAAATCTTTGGAGTCGTGAGCCAGCCATTGGCTCAAGTGTGCTGGCAGAAATAGCTAGGGCATCCAGGATGTAGTTCCAATGTCGGGGAATGAGATCAATGCCGAAGGCATCGAAATCTTCAATAAGGCTCTAAGCCCAGTTGCGGTATGTGGCCAGCCTTTTGTCATGACATGTGTATTGACTCCGGACTTGTTTAACAACCAACTCTGAATCACCCAGAGCCCGGAGGTAGGTGATTCCTTTTCTTAGCGCGAATAGGAGCCCAAGGACCAAAGCCTCGTACTCTGTGACATTGTTCGTACAGTTAAACTGCAGCCTGTAGGATACGAGGAAGGATTTCCCTCGTGGGTTGATTAATTCTACCCCGGCCCCACAGCCTTGTTTGGATCAGGACCCATCGAACTTCAGGGTCCACAAGTCTTTGTTTGTAATCTGGGGCTGGGGACGGGGAGCTTCCTTTGGATTATCATTGGGGGACTTGGAGATTTTCGCCCGGACTATCGGTGTGACAGTAGGATTTATCTCCAGAGGTGTTTGGATTTGGGTACTGGGTCCGGGAGAATCAGTTGTGCCTTCATTCCGGAAGGCGTCAAGTTGCCAGTTAGCGATTGAGAGGCATGGTTCACACTCAAGCTTTGAATATTTTTGATACTGTACTTGGCACCAAGTGCCGGACAGGAGTGTGGCAGGGGTTACTTCCATGCCTTGTGAGTTGACATCCATCCTCACCTTTTCTTCTAAGTCTTGGGCTCTCTGTAGCACGACGGGATCCTCTCCGGGGATGAAATCGAATGTTAAAATTTCAAGAGGGCGGTATACTCCTGGAGAAGTCTCAAAGAAAAGGACTTTGTTGACCTTCCCAACTTCGGTAAGGGCCTGCTTCATCCGGGGTTTGCTTTCGACCTGGATCCGGTTTGGTTCTCCTTCCCACGGAAGCCATAAGTGGGTGAAGTCAGTCGAAAAGTATCCGTTTAAAGATTTAGACCAATTCTGACTCAGTAACATCCCATAAGTCTCTAGGATATCCACCACTTGGATGTCAATGATGCTGGCTATCCTGGTGTCCTGGATAAGGTGTATCTGGACGTTCTTCAATTCCCCCACCATTTTTATAGCAGTCTTATCCAGCTGGATTACTGCGCCATTAGATGGGGTGGGGTGGAGTCTGAGCTTCTGACAGATGGATAGGGGCATGATGTTACCTGAAGCTCCAGAATCTACTAGGCAGTTGTGTATGTTTTTACCGTGAATATTTAGGCCTAGCAGGAAGGGAGGATCCTCATTATTTCCCCGGAAGACAACCGCGTTAGCATCTTCAAAGGAGACATTCTTGGGTGGGCGGCTAACGGTTTCTGGGTTTCCTAAGAGCTTCAGAAGAGACTTCTTCTGCTCAGGACAATTTAGCAAAACCTCCATTAAGGTCATGGAGGTGGTGGTATGTTCTAATGCCTTCGTAATATTGAACCTCCCTCCCAGGAACGGGTGACTTTCCTCTGCGGGGTCTTTCGCCTGATTAGAGCTAGGACCTTTGGGAGGGACGGGTCGGTCAGTTGCGTTGTTCTGGGGAGGGGAAACATCTTTGGTAAGAGGCACGGGCGTGTAAGCTGGTCCTTTACCAGCCTGACTCTGAGTATTGTATGGATTCTGTGGGTTGGTAAAGGCGTTGGCCTCAAAGGGCGGAATGGATTCATCAAAGAATCTCGGCAATTCAGACTCTTCTTCATCTTCCCTGGAAGTACCGAAGAAGATAGTGTCACAGGTAAAGGCACTATGGGTTTGCTCTTGGACAGGGGGCTCCGGAGGAGCGATATCGTGCGATTGCTGCCTGTCCTCTCCAAAGTGGCGCAATTTACCTTATTGTGCGAACCTGTGTCATGCAATCTACACCAGTTAGTCATGGGCTGGAAGTCTGCGACTGGTGTAAAATGGGATGGTCCAGCGCCATTTTTGTTGGTATTTTGGTTCGGAGGTGGGCCTCTGGTGTTAGCGTTATTGTTCCATTGTGGTTGATTGGGCCTAGGCCCGCTGTTGAAGTTTCTTCCTCCGACATTGTTGTTTCGTTGGTCAGAGAAGATATTTCCCCTCTAGGAATTTGAGTTGTGGGGTGCGTAGGATCCCGCCTTTAGTTGACCCATGTCCATAGTCAGAGTGGACAACATTCGCCAGAGGGATTCGACCTCGGCGGTCAACTAGGTGTTAGCATCACAGTGTGACGGTTGTGGTTATTGTTGGCTTCTCGGGAAGGCTGCAGCATTAGCCAGAGTCGAGGGCGGCAATCCCCCAGTCGCAGACGACTGGAAGAAAGGCACTCCGGACGATTATGTCTGAGTCTGTTGTGTCTGCTGAGGTTGATTCCACGGAAAGACTTCCGGACCCGGAGTTATCTGGGTCTGGGCTGGGTAAACGTAACATGCTTGTTAGTCTATCAAAGGTGGCGAAGGATTCACCGCTATTGAGGGGGCACCTATTGCCAGATTGGGGTTGTATCCCCTGGCATACGTGGTTCCGCCGAGGATCATGTTGAAGGGTGTGCTCTGCCCAATCCCGCCCGGGGATTTATTGAGACCACGAGATAGCTCTAAGGCCAGGTTGTAGACTTTTGCTAGTGTGTCCTGGTCACCCGCGGCGATTGTTCTCTAGAGGAGAGTGGCAATGAACGGGTCCATTGCGTTGAGATAGGTCTGTATAGTCACATCTGGAGATGGAATAAAGGGGCCCGTGCACCACTTCAAGGCATGCTGGAACCTATGATTGAATGTGGCTAGAGGTTCATTGGGTTCCTTTCTGATGGAGATGAACTGGCTGTGGGACCAAGCAGGTCCACGTGCATGCAAAAGGCAGCTAGGAAGGCATCCTCCATGTCCTACCAAGTGTTTATGGAGTTGGTAGGAAGGTTTAAGTACCAGTTCAACTCGCTTTGCCCTAGGGACAAGGGAAACATGCAGGTCACAACATCTTCATGCTGGATCCGGTGTCGGTTCATGGCATCTTTGTATGCCTGTAAATATTCCTCTGCGGTCCGTGAGCCTAAGTGCTCATATCATGGGCAGATCTTCTCTGGGTGAGAAGGTAAATCATTGGTCGCGCCCGGAAAAGTGCCCATTGGGGACCCAGTGTTTCTGAAATATGTAGTCATTGGGGGAACTATATGTTGAGTAGTTTGGGTATTGGTTCCCGGGACCGTCTGGGGAGTCTGAGTATTCAAGGGTATGGTAGACCCCTAGACTACAGTGGCTGGTAGGACTTTCGATGTCTGCTTCTTTTGAGCAGGAGGCTCGAGTTCGACAAACCTTCCAGGATTGGGGGCAGACCTAAGGACTCTCAAATTTCGCTGGGGAAAAGGACCCAATCCCACTAAAGGATTATCTCCTGAAACTACAACTCGGGGAGCCCTCGGGAGGTGTAAAATCAGAATCTCTGGGAGGGGACGAGTTCATGCCCTCCTTCTAGCGCCAGTTTCTGTTGACAGGGTTTTGCTGACCGGGTCCGCCAACAGTCATAAGTTATCATTGGGTTCCGGAGAAATCGGCCAACTCCGCCTGCAAAGGTTATCTGGAGAAATAAAATTCTCCGGGCCTTCAAGCACCTAGGTGTCGGGTCACGACGGTGCAGGGCTCAGTTGGGAGAGGTGACTATTTTCGAGGGGGATAGCTGGTTACTTCAACTTGTTCTCCCAGAGATCCAATTTGGTAAAAGGTTTCCCGGAGCATTCTACACTTGGCAAATAAAATGAAAAAGATCCTACAGGGTTAGAAACACTTCATCTAACTACAGTCATGCTAGAATATCTAGAACGTCAATAATACTTTGAAACTACACTAAATACCAAAGAAATACACAACCATCAGTTAGCATTTTATTAGTAGCGGGGGCAAAGAGGTCATTAATCTACTTTAACATATTCAGAGCAAAGGAAATACAGAACGTTAAAACATGAAATACCATTAACTCAGAAGTAGGGATGATAACAATAGCATTGCCATGAATCCTTCCTTCTTCATTAATATTCTTCCAGCCATCACTGGTGCGTGATACAATAGTGGCTCCAAGGGAGAATTTAACTAACAAGAACAGGATAGTGGAGCATTGAGCTCTGCAACTAAAAGGACTTGCTTTGCTACTTCTTATGGACAACAAAATCATCAATTTTGCCGACCCTTGGAAATGGGCCGATTTGCCTATTTATACAACTCTTTAACCCTAACCCTATTTTACTGCACTTTAATAAAATACAATATCCGGGGGCCGGTACTACCTACGCCACCCTACAAAAGACCTAGAGACAGAATAGGTCTATCATGTCAGAAGAATAAGATAAGAATATACATTGGAAGAATCAGTCTCGGGAAGAGAGCCAGAGAGGAGAAAGAAGAAAGAAAGTCCCCCAGGTACCGAGGCTACATGCCTCATAAATGGGAAATGTGGTGCCCTGTCTCCAACGTGCTAGGTGTACCTTTGAACAACACCTCAAGAATACCGCTGTCAGAAATCAACCACCGAGCCAATGCCCCTTGATGTGCCCAACTACCTTCTGACAGTCTTTATTAACCGCTTCTGAAAGTGACCGGTCGGCCTCGGGGACCGGGACGCAGGTCACTTTCAAAGAATACAAGACTTTGGATCCGGGACTCCGGGATCTGGGAACTTACGCCCCTAAAAGAATAAAGAATACTGAATGCTCAAGTTTCCATAGTTTTCAGAGAACACTCACGGCTGCTGATTATCGTTGAAGGCCTGAAGGATGCAGAAAATGCCATCTTCATCAATCTTTTTCAGGCTGGCCCTTCTGTATTTGGCCATTTCAACTTGTTCCCCCAGTTCTGGAACATTATTCCTAAACTCATCCGCCATCCTTGCGGCGTCATTGCCTTTAAGTACCATCTTGGTCAATTTGACCATCTTGGCCCCATCCATTCCCTCCGGAGATTGATACCGGAAGTTCATTATTTCATCAAAACTTCCCAAAACTGACTCCTCGGGAGTATAAGTATCTGTGCTAAGTGGATCCATCCTGGAAGCCTTTATTAGAAAAGATTTACATAAATTAAAAGAATACTTCACTTTGTTCACCTTTTCTTGCAAGGACTCTACCAGTTGCTTGGTTACCTCCAATGTGAGGTCCACTCTGGAGTGCTGAGTCCTTACAAAATCAAATGATTCCTCACCCAAAATTCTGGATTCGAAAATTATATCTTCTCCCAGGGTGAGGAGCTCTTCGAGCTCTGCCTTCCACGCCTAGTAATTTTCAGCATCACTCTCCCACTGCTCAACTAATGCTTCTTCCTGGAGAATAACCTGCCAGGCCATATACAAATTTGGGAGAGTGGATGCTAGGAAACGATGGGTGTTTCCTATTTGTAGAACAACCCATTCATCAACTGCTTGGGCCTTCTTTTTCATTACACACATGGAGTCTATGTCGCTCTGCGGTAATTCCTCTAATGTGGAGACTTGTGGAGGGGCAGCGCTGGTGGGTCTGGCCAGCTCAGTTAGCAACCCAATAAGGTTTGCGTTCTTCTCCTTTTATTCTTTGAGCCTCTAGGCCTCTTTCTCATATCGGGCCTCCACTTCCCTTGCTACTTCCTTCAGCAGGTCCACTTCACCCTGCTTTCCTCTTTTGCCCAAGTGTACCTCTGCAATATTGTAATCTGCAGGATCTGCAGTCACTTCATCGACATCTAGGGGAGGCGTTGCCACTACTGCAACTGTTTCTCCGCCTGGCCCAGTTCGCAAGGTATGAACTGTCCGGGCTTTCTTTGGTCTTGGCGGGGCCTGAGCTAAGGCCATCATTTTTTCCAGGGAGATGGGGACTGTCAGAGCGGATTGGGCTTTTATTTTCTTGCTTTCCACTAGCCACAAAGGTGGGAGAGGTGGTCTTCCTACCAGAGTCTGTTCTTCAGATGCTCTCCCGGTGTCCAGTGGTGGCTGCTCCTTTTCGACACATGCTTCCTCTATTTCTTTCTTTGCTGGCACTTCTTCTACTGCAACATCTTCAATTTCTATGTCTTTGGCCTGGTCCCGGATGTCAATTGATGAGTCTGGACCCTGGTCGGCTTCTTCGAGGATTACCTCTTCAATTTTCTCTTCCTCTTCATCCGTTGGTAGTAGGGGAGGTATCAGGCCAAGATTTAGAGTTTGGGCCGCTGTAATTACCTGCCTGAAGGTTGCCCCCGGGAGTGGCCCTTGGAACACTGCGGCTGGGGTCACAGTTGTCCCCGAAGGTCCAGGTCCGGGTTCCCCAACGGATGCCTTTTGTTCAATTATTTACTATTGGTCCACTCCCAAACCTTGCGCTACCTTATTCCCGAAGGAAATCTCTGGTCTTTTCTCTTCTGTTTGCTGCTCTTCTTATTCTGCAGCTTCGTCTTCTAGGTCCCGGAGGTCCACAACCTCTTGTTCTTTCTCTGGGACTTCCGTCCCTGCTTGTGTGTTGCCTCCTTGTAGATTTTTGAATTCATCGACTGCAAATAAATCAAACTCTTCTTCCGGAGGGGGACTGGCTGGGTCCTCTGTTTGTTTTGCCTCTTTCTCAAGTTCTAGGGAACTGGAAGAGAGGATCTCCACTTCTTTGGGGAGGGATGCCCTTGGCGCCGGTTCTGCCTTCGGCTGTTTGATGTGCTTTCTTTTCCTCTGGGTGATTAGAGGTGGTCCCACATCGGCAATTGCTACTGCCTCCGTGGGATCGACCCGAGTCGCCTTCATCATTAGGGCTGCCAGCGACGGGGAGGAAGAGGGACAAATTAGTCTGGACATAAGCGGGGGAGTAGCCAGCCTTGTCAATAGTTGCTCCCTCATTTGTTGGGAGGCCGCCCCAGATTGCTGAATCTGTTCTTGTATGGGAGTCTTCTGCGTGGAGGGGGTTAGAGCTATCCCCTTTCCTTTGGCTGCACCTTGTGCAGAAGTCTCGGCCTGTGAAGATGTTCTGGCCCCCGGGGTCAATCTTAGTGCCGGCTGTGGTGTTGCTTTTGATGCCGGTCGGGGAGCTAGGTGCGCACTCCTGGGGCACACCCTCTTAAAGTATGCATGACTTCGCTCAACAATTCCCTGAGTGAAGTCCTCAATTATGTGGTCTTCTTGGGTGGCCCAATTTATCGCAGGCAGTGCCATTTTATCAATCCCCTTCTCCCAGTACTGGGGATCTGTGGTGGGGGTGGTGTCAGAAAAGCCCGCCGGGAACCTCCAGAGCTTTAGCTCCTGCATCATTCCAGCCGTCATTCTATCGTAATGTCAGCTTTGCACATCCACATCATCCTGACGATCTACCCAAAAGTCTTCCATGTGTGCGTGGTGGGGCTTAGAAGCCCGGGGCAGTGCTGCTGCAATTCGGCCATGCGGATCAAAGTTTTTCCGCGCCAGATAAAATTCTTGCAAATTGTAACATTTAAGCTCGTTGTCTGCCTCCTTTGCGGTGGCCAGACTGCAGGTATAGTTCCCACAAGAGATTGGGAATGAAACATTGGGGACCTTCTTGAGGGTCAAGAAGGCATGCAGCTCCATCATTTATCTGTAATACTCCAGCAGCACGATCTTGTCCCCACAATGCCTGGGCAACAAGTAGGGTTTCCCAGAGAAGCCGGTGACCCTAATGTAGGTATGCTACTGGAACTGAATGTAGTAGTGCCCACAACTACTAACCAATTTCATTGCCTCAGTTGATAGGCGGTATCCGGCATCCCGGGTGGGCGTAAGCAGATGATAGTAAACGAAACAATCGTTTACCCGGTAGTAACTGGGGAAGCTAGCCTCCCATTGGATCTGTGGGAAATGGTCCCACGGTGCCTTTTGTCCTGGGCCAAATCTGAGGATGCCATCTATGAGTACACTGTTGGAGTGGGGCCTCTGCTGAGCCAATGCCCAGAAAACATAAGAAGTCATGTAGAACTTCTTCTCATTCAACTGCAAGAACTGGGAGTTGACATGATTGGAAATAATTGTAGCCCAGTTGAAGAACTCTCCCTTAGTGGAGATGCCCAGTAGGAAATAGTACATCCACTTTGTAAATTCTTGGGTGGAGGGTTGCCCAAATACCCAGGCCAATGCTATCATCCCCATCTGGATGCTCTCCTTGAATTCAGAGCGGGAGATATCAATCTTCATCCTTTTGGGGTCCCTCATCGGGACTTTGAGCCTGTTGGCATTTATATACACCCGGGCAGCATCCTCCAATTTGGCGAATTGTTTTAAGGCATCTGACCTTGTGACCACCGTGACCCGATCAAATTGTGGGATGCCCAGGCCCACTTGGAAAGTGACTGGGTCCAGGGACACTAGTGGAGTGGGGAACCCCGTGGGTTCAGCGGCTGCGAGCATGATAGCCCGGACAGAAGAGTTGTAGTTGGCCGCTAATGCTAGAACAAGCTCTGGAGACTGCACAGAGCATGGGAAACAAGCTACCTGGAGGATCCCAAAACCTCTGATATTTATTGCAAGTTGGTCTCTAGCCTGTTGGTGGATGTGCATTATTTTTACTAGGGCCTGCATTTCCGCCCAAGTTCTGACACTGGCGTCGGTCATCAGCTTCACTTTGCACTCAACCTTTGAGCCCACGATCTCATTGTCTTGTAAAAATTTCATTGTGAGGGGCAGCTTTACCAGGGCCTTTTCCATCTTTGATTTTTCCGCTGCCCTGGTCTCTGTTGTAGTTTGTAATTTTGGGCTTTCGGGAGGAGAGGATGTTGATGCTTCAGACATGGTTGCAAATTAAAGTCCAGACCTGCGAGACAAAGCGACCGTTAGAATATTTTATCAAAAATGAAATAATTACTCTGGGGTCTGGAGTTCTTACCACTGCGCCGTTTTTTTTCCTAAAAAGTTATTTTTTTCACAAAGATATCCGAAAAGAAAAACATATCTTAAACTTAGGATTTCCACCACATCTCCGGGTCTAGGAAATTTACCACGCTTGTTGAAGACTTAGGGTGAGGGATAGTAAAAGGGGCCTGAGGCCCAAAGAAGAGACCGTTAATGAAATTGAATGAATGAGAAAGTTGTTAAACCCACGTGGGCGCCACATGGGTTGACATTGAATAGATGTGATGGCACTGACGGTGGAGCCGACTGGCCGAACGCGCGAGAAGGGAAAGCCACTTGGCTGGAAGTGATTGCGCGCATGGGAAATAAATGAGGCTCTGACAGCCTTGATGGAGGAGAGAGAAAACCACTTGTTTGAAACTGGCCACGAGCTGAGTTTCAAACAGGTGGTTTTCTGCCTCGAAGCAAACTTGGAGGCAAAAACCAGAAGTAGAGGCGACTCGACCAGCTTGTCGAGCCACTCAGAAGGATACACACAGAGCTGAATGATATCTACATGGAAGAGAGAAGATATATAGGGGATATCTATAGGAATATGTACATATACACATGAATATACACACGGGGAAACTCCCGCGGGAAAACCAGACAAGGCAAAAATAGATATCTACAATTATCTACATTATGTACATGCTATTTACCAATTATTTACAGACTATTTATAGAATATCTACAGAATATTTATAGACTACAACTCCTGCACAGAAGGCGGACAACCTTTTGGAAGAGCCAACCCACCAACGAGTGGCAAAGACCAGAAGACAAAGGCAAGACACGAAAGAAAAAAAAAGCAAAATGGAAACAAAAACAAGCAAACCCACAGAAAACTAGGAAAACAAAAGAAAAATAGAGGGAAGAAGAAGAACCAACCTGAAAACGCAGAAGGAAGAGGAAGGAAAGGTTACCAGGAGAACCCTGCAACAACTTGAATCGTTAGACCGTCAAGATCACCACCACGAAGCACTAGCGTACGCCTAAGAACAGTAGAAGGTGTTAAGCTTTGATTATCACAAATCTTTCTGTAACTGCTCTGCTAATCGCTTTGAAACCACTCTATTTCGCTCTATGTGCTCGAAGGTTTTAATCACGGTAAATGTGAAAATGACAGGTAAGTTCTATTTATACCCTTGGTAAAAAGCACTCCTCCTCCTTCCGTATATTTCAGGTTAGACAAAACCTCCGGACTCCGGGCTCGGGGATTCCTTACGATGGTATTCCTAAGACTTAAGAACATCATAGCAAAGAATCCCGGAGTCCAGAGTCTAGCTTCCCAACAAAAGACAACCTCTGGGATCCGGGATCTCGGAGGGGAAAACCAAACCAACAAGACAACACACACACCGGGAAGAAAACCCCAGAAAAAGAAAGCAAAAAGGAAAAGAAAGGAAAAGAAAGACAAGGCAAAGCCGCAACAAAAGCCAAACAAAAGAAAAAAGGGGGAACCATCATTTTGCACACAAAATGCAGGGACGGGAATGTAGGGCATAACAAGTCACAAAATAATAGATGTTTACTTTGTGATTTTGAGCCTAAATCTATTAATACTGCACTTGAGAATGAAGAATGGGTCAGTGCTATGATTGAAGAAATAGAATAGATTGAGAAGAATAGTACAAGGACACTAGTACCAAGACCAGATGAAAATAATGTCATTGATGCCAAATGGATATTGACAAACAAGTTGAATGAGAATGGAGAGGTCACAAGAAACAAAGCAAGGTTAGTATGCAAGGGATATGCACAAGAAGAAGGTATTGATTTTGGAGAAACCTTTGCACCCGTTGCTAGACTAGGAGTTAAAATATTAATTTATTATGCTGCATTCAAAGGATTCAAGGTATACCAGATGAATGTCAAATCTGCATTCCAAAATGGAATACTGGAAGAAGAGGTATACATTGAACAACCAGAAGGGTTTTTTAATCCAGACAAGAGAAACATGGTATGTAGACTACATAAAGCCTTGTATGGACTAAAATAAGCACCTAGAGCCTAGTATGAAAGACTTCACTCCTATCTCATTAGCATTAAATTTGTAAGAACTAGCGAAAATAGCAATATGTACTTAAAAGAAGATATTGATGGTAATATTCTGATTACTAAAATTTTTGTTGATGATATCATTTTTGGGGGAAATGAAATGTTATGCAAGTCCTTTGCTAATGAAATGAGAAAAGAATTTGAAATGTCTATGTTTGGGGAGATCAAATTCTTTCTTGGTCTACAAATTCTACAACAAGATGCATGCATATATATCACTCAGTCCAAATA
Source organism: Thuja plicata (assembly GCA_018584345.1). Lineage (NCBI taxonomy): Eukaryota > Viridiplantae > Streptophyta > Pinopsida > Cupressales > Cupressaceae > Thuja > Thuja plicata. Next base: position 797,548 of record MU227749.1, read on the forward strand.
CATCAAGGAAGTGTTGAAGATATTCAAGATAGAAGATTTCAAACCAGTTGGAACACCTATGGATACCGGATGTAAGATGAAACAAGAAGACAAATCAAATGAGGTAAATCAAATCTTATATATATTAATGATTGAAAAACTAATGTATGTTGTTCATACTAGACCAGATATAGCACATGCAGTTGGAATAGTTGCAATATTCTGTGTTGGAGATTTACTTCTGGCAGCTAGTTGATTGTATGTTTGTCATTGATGACAACATATAATATATAGTAGTGTTCTGTATGTACTTATTAATATGATGGTATCAAGCCTTGCATAGTTATATTCATGTTTTTGACATGATGTTTATGTTTTGTTCATACACAGAGACTCAGCTATGAAGTTTCAATTGTGTTGTGTAATTCTGTTATGTGGCAATTACAGTTTCTGGAGTTTGTCTATACTGAGCTGATGTATTGCATTGGTTCTTGAGTTGCGCCTATCTTCAGGATATGCATGTGTATATACAAGTTAAGTTATGAGTTATTATAGTTATCTAAAGGCACCAAATGTGTTTCAGCAAGATTGCAAAGTTAGAGTTAATTTGGTGAGGCCGACTTAGTGAAGCTTCGGGTCTATTCAGTTTATATTGCACAGTTGTAATTATGCTTGCATGATTAGTAAAGCTGAAAAGGATGTTATGAAGAGTTTTCTAATAGGTCCCTTGATCTTATACTTTGAGGAAGATACTTATAGCAAGTCATTTGTGGAATGATAAGTGTGAATGATAAGAAAAGATACAGGAAAAGTACAGAGCAAAATATCATTTGAGTTTCATTCATCAAGGATCTATGTGAAGAAGAAGTGAAAGATTACAATACACTGGAACTGATCAAGACAGTAGGTCTACTCTACAATTCATCATCAGATATAGTGCATATCTGTTCTACAGAAGGTTGTAGCCTTCTCCATTAAAGCAGTATGCTTTTGGACAGTGAGTCCTCACCCTTAACTGGGTTATTTGTAAAAGACTCCTAACAGGGTTAGACCCTTAACCAAGTCACTATACTTATTACATTGTAAAGAACAACTCCTAATAGGGTTGCAAGATCTTCTAACATGGATTATTATAAACAAGTATAGTTCATTGTGGGTGTTAATTCCCTCTAGGATTTTTACCATTTGGTTTCCCCATAACCAAATTATGGTGTTGTCTATTGTGTTATCTAAATGTGCATTTATTTTATTGTATTCTGGAGTTAATGAAAGAAAATAATTAAATTAGCTGATAACTGATTCAGCCCCCCTCTCAGTTATCCTTTGGGACTATTCTAACAATTGGTATCAAAGCTAAGTGCCTTGAAGAGAAAGCCTAACATCTTAAGGTAGATCAAATGTCTTACTTCAGAAAAGAGAGTCCTAAGTTTGATGGAGAAAATTATCTGGATTGGAAGAACAAAATGATAACACATCTATAGTGTGTTAGTTTTGACATCTTCTACATAGCCACACAAGAAATTGTTATTCCTTCTCTAAAAGACCTATCAAGAGATGATGCTACTAGTAAACAAAAGGATACATTCATAGATAATGCAGTTGCCAGAGAAGCCCTTATAAGTGCGCTATCTGACAGTGAATTCTCTGAGATCAAGAAGGTAGGCAAAGCATACACAATATGGAAGTATTTAGAAGACATGTTTGAAGGAGATGTTCAAGCAAAGAATGCACGCCAGAAGACATGGTAAAAGAAATACAACAACCTTGAGATGTTACCCGAAGAGAACATTAGAGCCTATAATCAGAGGTTAAATGAAGGAGTTTCTGGAATTAGAAACAATGGTGGAGAAATATCAGAAGAAGATATAAAGGACAAGCTTTTCACTACCTTAACATCAGACTATGAGAACAAGATCAATATTCTAAAGGAAACCATGCAATTTTCACAAGACTTCAAGAGAGAGAATTTGATCAGTAAAATGTCTGCATTTGAGATATCAAGATTGAAGACTGAACCTAAAAGTGAAACAACCTTCAAAGATTCAGTTCATGGTAAGAAATCTCACATCTCTAGCAATAATGAGAAAGAAGAAGTTGATGAAGAACTAGAAGAAATCATTGCCATGATTGCTAAAAGAGAAAAGAAAGGCAAAGGGAAATATGAAGGACAACTTTCATTCAAATGTTTCTCATTCAACAAGATCGGTCACTTTGCATCCAAGTGTCCTACAAGAGTAAAGAAATTTAGATATGATTATAAACCCAAATACAGGAAGGAATGCTATCATGTTGAAGAAGTTGTAACTGATGAAGATTTAGGAGAAGACGAAATTGGATTCATTTCCCTTAAAGACATGGAAAAATTGCTTGAGCATATGGACATTGAAGATGAAAAGGAAACACAGGAGTTAGCCCTAATTTCCAAAGCAGACATCAGAACTGATTGGATCATTAATAGTGGATGCTCTCATCACATGACAGGTGATAAAGATATATTTGTTCATCTAGACAAGTACAAAGGTGGTATGGTTAGATTTGGAGATAACACTCCTAAACCTATCATAGGTAGAGGACCCATCACTCTGGATAGAAAGAACAAGATAGATGATGTTTTATATGTTGATGGATTACATCACAATTTACTAAGTGTTGGACAGGTACTTGACAAAGGTTATCATTTGGAATTCAAAGACAACAAATATATTATAAGCAACAAAGAAGGAGACATGATTGCATCAGGCTCCAAAACAAAAGGTAATGTTTTCCAGCGTAATTCAGATGTAAGTTGTTTTGTTGCAAAAGTGGATGACAGTTGGTTATGGCACAAGAGACTCTGTCATATCAATTTTGATAATATAGTAAAGATAAGCAATATTAAGGCAGTTAGAGATCTTCCAAGTATTGCAAGACCAGTTGACACAATATGCAAGGAATGTGTTATGGGAAAGCATGTAAGGAGCTCTTTCGTAAGCAAGCACAACTCATCTGAAAATAAGATAGACCTAGTGCATACAAATTTATGTGGTCCTACTCAAATTTATGTGGTCCTACTCAAACTAGATCATATTATGGAGAAAGATATTTCATTTTATTTGTTGACAATTTTTCAAGAATGATGTGGGTTGCGTTCTTAAAGGAGAAGTTTGAAGCCTTTGAGAAGTTCAGAATATTCAAAGTCAAAGTGGAGAATGAATTTGGATTAAAACTAAAGTGTTTGAGATCAGATAGAGGAGGAGAATTCACCTCTGACCAATTTTATGACTACTGTGAAGAACATGGAATTAAAAGATAGTTGAGTGCACCCAGAACCCCACAATAGAATGGGATAGCAGAAAGAAGGAATAGGATCATACTTGATACAGTGTGCACTATGATGATTGAAGGAAAAGTTGCGCACAACTATTGGAGAGATGTAGTTAATACAGTAGTCTATACTATTAATAGAACACAACTAAGGCTAGGCGTGGATAAGACACCTTATGAAATTTGGTTTGGTAATGTACCTACAGTAAAATAATTTAGAATATTTGGCAGCAAGTGCTACATCAAGAGAGATGATGGTGTTGGTAAGTTTGATGCTAGAAGCAATGAAGGTATTTTCCTTGGTTACTCTACTAAAACCAAAGCATACATATGTTTTAATTTGAGATCAAAGAAGCTAATTGAAAGTACTCATGTAAAGATTGATGAGAAGTTCATGGTTCAAGAAAGGTACTATGAATATGCACCTATGATTGAGGATGAACCCAGGCCTAGCAGTAAAGACACTGTTATTGAAGAAATTTTTGATTGCATTGATGTTTCATCTAATGAACTTGAATCAAGCAAAGAAGTATCACAAATTACAGATGAGGATGTTACACCAAAAGTTTCAAAGTTTACATCTAGGTATCATTCAAAGGATGATATAATTGGAGATTAGAGCAGTAGTGTTTTGACTAGATCAAAAGAAAAAAGATTAATAATGGATGAAGAGGTATGTTTACTCTCACAGATTGAACCTTTAAATGTTGAAGATGCTTGCAAGGATTCTGGTTGGCAGAAAGTAATGGAAGAAGAATTAGATCAAATAATAAAAAATGATACATGGAAATCAGTCCCTAGACCCAGTGACAAAAATGTGATTGGAACAAAGTGGGTATTCAGGAACAAGATGAATGAAGATGGTACAGTGCTCAAAACAAAGCAAGACTAGTGTGTAAAGGATATGTGTAGAGGGAAGGGATAGATTACACTGACACATTTTCCCCTATGAGCAGACTGGAAGCCATTAAGTTATTCTTGGCCTATGCAACATTCAAAGACTTCAAAGTATATCAAATGGATGTCAAATCCACCTTTCTTAATGGTGACTTGAAGGAACAAGTCTACATAGAATAGCCTGAAGGATTTAATCTATCAGATAAACCAAACATGGTATGCAGATTGAAGAAAGCACTTTATGGACTTAAACAGGCCCCAAGAGCTTGGTATGAGAGACTAGATGGTTATCTTACCAGGATTGGATTTAAGAAAGGAGCAATAGATTGTAACCTATTCATAAGAGAGACATCTGATGGACTATTACTTGTTTCCATATTTGTTGATGATATTATCTTTGGAGGTAACGACAAGCTTAGTGTAGAATTTGCAAAATAAATGCAGAATGAATTTGAAATGAGCATGATTGGTCCTATAAAATATTTTTTGGGATTGAACATAAAGTAGACAGATAAAGGAATATTCATAAATCAGTCCAAATATGTGAGAGAAATATTGAAGACCTTCAAGATGGAAGACTGTAAGCCAATGTGCACTCCTATGATAACTGGAAGCAAGCTTTCTAAAGAAGATGATTCCATAATAGTTGACAGGACATTATATAAGTCTATGATTGAAAAACTTATATATCTTACTCAATCTAGACCAGACATATCTAATGCAGTTGGCATTGTTGGAAGATTTGTAGCTGAACAAAAACAGAATCACAAAATGGAAATAAAGAGAATATTTAGATATCTAAAGGGAACTATAGACTATGGTTTATGGTATCCTAAATTTGAGAATGTACAACTTCATGTGTATACAGATGCAGATTGGGTAGGTTGTCTTGATGACAGGAAGAGTACTTCTGGAGGAGCAGTATTTCTTGGAGATAGGTTGGTTTCTTGGGTAAGCAAGAAGCAGAATTGTATCTCTCAATCGACAACAGAAGCTGAATATGTTACAACAGCATTGAATTGTTCAATAATGGTTTGGATCAAGCAAATGGTTAAAGATTTTGGTATACAGGTTGACTATCCTATTGTTATTCACTGTGATAACACCAGTACTATCAACATGTCCAAGAACCCTGTGATGCATGTAGAGACAAAGCACATTAAGATTAAATACCATTTTATTAGAGAAAAAGTCACAGATAATGATGTAAAATTGGACTATGTGAGCACCAAAGAATAGTTGGCAGATATTTTCACAAAGCCTTTATCAAAAGATAATTTTGAGTATCTCAGGGAGAAGTTGGGAGTAATTCCCTCTCCCAAGTTTGATTAGATAAAGCAGCAAGAACATCAGTCATTAAGTGACTGATGAATGGTTGACTACTCTACTTTTGGAGTAGTACTTGTGCTTAATTGTTTATGGCACCCTTTTCCATTGATGTCAAAGGGGGAGTATATAGTAAGGGGGAGCATATACTCCGGGGGAGTATAAACATAGACAGTGGAGCTGCAGTAGTGTAGAGAAATCTTTGATGAGGATATTGAGAAGATTGTAAAAAGAAAGAAGACACCATATGCTAAAGATTTTTTTAATATCATATGTTTCCATCAATGTCAAAGGGGGAGATTGTTGGAGATTTGCTTCTGGCAGCTAGTTAATTGTATGTTTGTCATTGATGACAACATATAATATACAGTAGTGTTCTATATGTACTTATTAGAATGATGGTATCAAGCTTTGCATAGTTATATTTATGTTGTTGACATGATATTTATGTTTTGTTCATACACGTAGACTTAGATATGAAGTTTTAGTTGTGTTGTGTAATTCTGTTATGTGGCAGTTACAATTTTTGCAGTTTGTCTGTAAAGAGCCAACGTATTGCATTGGTTCTTGAGTTCTGCCTATCTTTTGGATATGCGTGTGTATATTCAAGTTAAGTTATGAGTTTATGATAGTTATCTAAAGGTGCCAAACATATTTTAGCAAGATTGCAAAGTTAGAGTTAATTTGGTGAGGCCGACTTAGTGAAGCATCACGTCTATTTAGTTTATATTGTGTGATTGTAATTATGCTTGCGTGATTAGTAAAGCCGACAAGGATTTTATGAAGAGTTGTCTAACAGGTCCATTGATCTTATACTTTGAGGAAGATACTTGTAGTAAGTCATATGCGGAATGCTAAGTGTGAATGATAAGAAAAGATACAGGAAAAGTACAGAGCAGAATATCAGTTGATTTTCATTCATCAAGGATCTATGTGAAGAAGAAGTGAAAAATTACAATATACTGGAACTAATAAAGATAGCAGATCTACTCTACAGTTCATCATCAAATATAGTGCATATCTGTTCTATAGAAGGTTGTAGCCTTCACCATTAAAGAAGTGAGCTTTTGGACAGTGAGTCCTCACCCTTAACTGGGTTATTTGTAAAAGACTCCTAACAAGGTCATACCCTTAACCAAGTCACTATACTTATTGCATTGTAAAGAACAACTCCTAATAGGGTTGCAAGATCTTCTAACATGGATTATTATAAACAAGTATAGTTCATTGTGGGTGTTAATTCTCACTGGGGTTTTTACCATTTGGTTTCCCCGTAACCAAATTGTGGTGTTGTCTATTGTGTTATCTGAATGTGCATTTACTTTATTGTATTCTGGAGTTAATGAAAGAAAAGAATTAAATTAGCTGATAACTGATTCACCCCCCGCCCCCCTCTCAGTTATCCTTTGGGACTATTCTGACACTATGCTAATCCCAAAGAATCACATATGACTATTGTCAAGAGAATTCTGAGATATCTGAAGAACACCGAGGACTATGGCTTATGGTATAAAAGAAAAATAAAATTTGAGCTACAAGTCTATACAGATGTTGATTGGGCTGGAAACATTGATGACCTAAAAAGCACAACTACAGGAGCATTCTTTATGGGTGACAGACTTATCACATGGATCATAAAAAATCAAGGATGCATCTCTCAGTCTACTGTAGAAGTAGAGTATGTGGCTGCTGCTGCAAATTGCTCAAATATTGCATGGATGAAATAGTTGCTGGAAGGTATGAATATGAAGATTTTTGAACTAGTAATTATCTACTGTGATACTACCAGTGCAATTAACATTTCTAAGAATCCAGTTATGCATGCTAAGACTAAGAATATTGCTATCAAGTATCACTATCTGAGAGAACAAGTGCAAGCAAAGGAGGTGATATTGTAATATGTTCAATCAAAGGAACAATTAGCTCATATATTCACCAAGCCATTTCCAAAAGATACATTTGAGTACCTGAGACAAATACTAGGGGTCCAACCCTTGTCTATCTATCAGTAAGCTGACTAGGAGGCTGCATCTGCCTACACATAATCTAAAGATCATTCATGTTGATGCAAACACTAAGATGCACAACAATAGATACATTTGTACATAGCAAGGTACAAATATGCACCAAACACAAGAGACATTGTATTGCTGATGGATAGGGAAATTCAAGAAATATATTATATAAAGGGATGAACGATGATATAGAAGAGACTTGTTTGGCATTGTTGTCAAAGGGAGAGATTATCTCATTATCATAAGGGAGAGAGATTCATTATCATAAAGAAGAGTTTATCTTATTGATTAGAAAATATTATATCATTATCCATGAGAAGTTCCTAAGAATCAAAAGGAAGAGTTAATCAATAGTCAAAGGGAGAGATTGATTACATATGAAATATCCATCTAAGGGAGAGAAGTAACAAAGGGAGAGAATTCATACAAAGGAAGAAATTGTTGTCAAAGAAATTATCAAGAAGAGGAACAGTAAAGATAGAGAACATATCAAAAAAGAGACAAAAGACGCTACATCTATCCAGTGAATGGATTGAAGATTGAAGAAACCACTATGCAAGAAACAAATCTAAGCTATTTTGAGCTTACCAAAAGCCAGAAATCTGTAATAGTTACAATAGGAAAGATTGATGAAACTATTATATTTCATATTGTGTTAGTAATAGTATAGTATGATAATGTAGTGTGTTGCCATAAATGCCAAAGGGAGAGATTGATGACATGTAACTGATTGAATGTTTAGAGATGTTAAGTTGATCACCAAAATGCAGAAAGATAATGCAAGATATTAAATTAGTTAATGGATTGTATTGTCATTGATGTCAAATTGATATAATCTAATCAGTTATAATCAAAGTGTCAAAGACTTCAGAGAATTAGAGAGATAAATATTATGCTTTCAGTAATTCATAAAATACAAGCATTCACTATGTAACTTTAAACACTGATGGCTAGTGGAACCCGACGGACAAAGATAACCAAAAGTTAAGTCATAGTGATGCCCAAGAAAGAAAACCAATGAGAATTACTGACGAGAAGAATAACAAGCATATCTGATGGCCAGAATCACAATGTAAACCGACAGACAGACAAGCCCAAAGGATAGACAACCCCGACGGATAGACAACCCTAAAGGAGAAGCCCGAGGAGAACTAAAGTGTTGACTAAAGCTATCAAAGAGTTAAAACACTGGAGTTTACTGGAGTTCTAAAATGACAAAATATCTAGCTAGCAGAGCTAAATATAGACTTAACTGGTAGTTATCATTGTTTTCATCGATAAGATAAAGCCAGAGATAAGTAAAGGATTTAAAGTTGTTTTGTCTATTTGGAAAGAAGATCTCTGTGAGATAAAACAAGAGTTTTTCTTTAAATCAGATTGGCTAAGATTGCAGATCACACAAAGATCAATAAAATCAAGAGCCTATAAATGTTGATATCATGTCTATAAAGAGACAACTCAATTCATTACAAATTAAGGGGAGTGAATGAAAAAGAGGATGCTAGAGAGAAACTGATGAAGAACAAATTCATACAGTCTTGATCAATCAAGCTGAGGAAAGAGCTAAAGATTTCTATGGACACCGAGCAACAGAGCATAGCATCACCAACCAGAACAAAAGTGGAGCAAAGGTATTGAAAAGATATATTGATTAGATTGGTTTAATGAGCTTACAATAGACCTGAAAATATGCAATTATAAGTTGTATATGTGAACAGATCATATTGTTTCAGTTTAACCATTGATTTAGAAAGTCTCTTAATCAAGCAAGGTTTAAAGATCCTTTCTATATTGAGATCCATCCCAAGGAGTATCAAAATTTTTTATCATGAAGATAGCATGAGATACCAAATACCATTTGACAAACCAGGAGAGTTTGGAAAAGGAAGGTTGCATAGAAATGCCCGATATCAAGTGACAAACTAATCTTTTAAATCCTCTAACAAGGTCACACCTAACAGTGTGTTTGTAACCTTTAACAGTGTTGTCTCTTCACCAAGCTCACTATAGAAGAGTGAAAATTTTGGGTTATCGATTCCAAGTGGTTTTTCCCTTAACAGGGTTTCCATGTTAAAAATCCATGTGTCAATGTGTTTATGAGTTATTACTTTATTTTTTTTCATTACACATAGCTAATATTGATTGATCGGTATACTCTAAGTAATTTACAATTCTTTGGTAAATTGAAAGACTGCTATTCAGTAAACATAAAGAATAAGGTTTAACAAAGAATTCTAAGCAGTAGTAATTTGATAAGTATATTTGAAGGCATTCATCTTATAGGACTGAAGATAACTAGAGGCTTAATATTGTGGTACTTAGTTTTTGAGTTGATTAATTGGAATATTTTGAGGCCACTGATTCACCCTCCTCTCCCCCTCTCAGTTATTACTAACAGATTCGTGCCTTTCCTTTCCGCAATGAAGATTATATGTATCGGGTAAATCATGATTTGAATCTTTACAACCATTTTAGAAAAATCTCCAGGTGAAAGGCTTTATGAAAGTCAACATGGTAAATTCTTTAGATTCTCAGTTTAACTTCTTTGCTAGAACTAGATATGTAGTTTGGTGGAAAGTGATCTATTTTGCATGATGTCATTCAATTTTTGGTTGTCATTTATGGCAACACATTTGGGTTACAGATCGATTCCTATGAACTTGAGTTTTGATGACTGTTAGTGAACAGATTTGTCCTTTCACAAATTAACAAACAACTCAACTCTAAATGCCCAAAAAGAAGGACAAACAATACTAATAGTTGGATGAGTTATCATTAATTGATAACTCTCCTCTGAATTAAGAGGTACAACTCCCTCACAAAAAGATATTCAATGAATTAGATAACAAAGCGTATCTTTAACCTGAAGATACAAAAGGGTTCTCGATATTCATCCATAAACATGAAATGAATGTGTTTATAAGACTTTATAACTTAAACATGATGGAAAGAAGGTAGGAAGCCACAAGACTTGCCTGTTTAACCTTTCAATATCACATAGGAAAATGAGAGGGAATAAAATTCTATTCTCTAAACCATAAATGACAATGCAAGACTGCATCTAAAATATGAAAGGAATTACCACAAGATTCATTCCAATCCAAGAATTACATCCTCAGACCACAAGATTTGATAAACATAACCTATTTTTATTATAAATGCATAACAGAAAACCACAAGATTGAACTATCCCTACAAATACAATTGAAATACAGAATATTAAGCTAATTCCCCTATCCTTTGTTACAATTAGAAAATAATTATTCCCCGCTAGCAGCCCTCTGATTATGGAAAAGAAGAACCCTGGGGACCGTATCCCATTCTAGGATAAATACTATCTCCCGGTTACATTTTGGTTCCCATAACTGTTTCTTGAAAAGTCTTTTAAAGATTACCCTTTTCACCTTTATATCTTTGGTATGATTAGTGCCTAACCCCTTTAGAATATTTTAGACTTTATGCAATATGTTCTTGGGCATATGGACAAGGGGGAATTTATTACATTTGAGATGTATTGCCATTTTTCATCAAATGACATTTGTTCACACAAACCATTCGACATCTCCATGTATTACAATATTGATTAAAATCAAACATATCTGGCTCTATCACCACAACGTTGCTTGGAGCTATCAAGTGACATGGAGCATGGTATTTCTTGATCAACATTCCCAAGTTGCTAGATAGAGACTCACAACCTGTAAAAGGCACTCCTCCTTTTAATTATTGGACCACATTTTGAGTTCCTGAAATCATACAATTATATTAATGTTCCAATCCTATTACTAAGGATAGTTCTGAGTTGGACCGTGAGCCCTCTGACCCAAATTTCACAATTTGGGTGATGACTAATTCCCATTAGCATGCATGATTGGTTCTTGGTTTCACCAATGTCGGTCTTTAATATTCTATTTCCAATCAATTCTTCAAACTCACTTATCTGTTCGAAACAAAATAGTTTCTACTTTTACTCCCAAGCTTTAAATCATACTCTGCATTGACATATCCTCCTTAAACACATTAAAATCTTGATCAAACCATGAACATATCACTGGCCCATCTTATATGAATGCAGAATCATAGCTCCAACTACATTGTGAATGTGAAATTCTGACCATGTTCCATTTCTCCCTTATCATCCTTGATGTTGCACCAAAAATATACCTTATTATAAGCCAGCGAAAAACACGATGAGATTGCATGCATGATATATGGTAATTCTCCTTAATTCGGAAAGGCAAATTAGATTGAGACTCTTGGTGTGACCTTTCGGTGACATAGACATTATATCAAACATATGACACACCTCCTTCACACATCTTCAATCATGGCCTCAGTTGGTTTTCTGCCATGTTTTCTCCTTCACAAGTGGCTCTCAATTCAATTTAAGAATGGACTTGTAGCATGGTGAACCTGATGTCTTTCTCCCTTGTCGACTCATATCTAAAAATGAAGATTACAACTCACATATTTATGGCCCTGTGTTTGGGATACCTGGCTGCCTTGGCACATCTCCTATCTTCTATTGCAGTTTTTGGCTGGTGTCGAATTGGCTGAGTATATCATAACCCATGATATTTTCAATGCATACACACTCGGGCACTATTTCTAATACATAAGCCCAGGAGTGATGATTTACTTATTCTTGAAAACAACACAAGGCTTCTTCATGGGATCGGTGTTGACATAAAACATGGTGCATCTATTTGAATCATGATGGGTCCAAAAGTTTCAGTTTGAATGGGAGTCATGAAAAGTGTCGATTCCATATTTATAGGTAGAACTCATAATGAGATAACAATCTTTTGATTAATTTATCTGTCCTGAGATTTCATTTTCTTCTTCACAAATTGGGTTCATGATCTTTATCAAAACCGCCCCTCCTTAAGCTTTCTAAGTTTGGGAATTTTGTCAAACAGTTCAGGGCACATTCCTATGCTTGAATATTAGAATCACCGCCACCAAGCATACTTTCAACCACTACATGTATCTTTTATCGTCTGACATTTAGCACATGTTGTTTTTTCTTTGTTTGTCATGGGTCATGCTACAAGGATCATCATGGGATCGGACTATTAGCCACAGTCAAATTTTTTTAGTATGTGTCAGTGACATATGAATGATATTGTGAGTCAAGAGCATATGCCTCTTTGATGCAATGTTATATAATGTACACCTATGCATCCATTATTTTACATCTACAACTTTGGCATATGACTTTTGGGTTATGCCTTCCTATTATCTATTATGCAAACAGGGCAATTGCCGCATGCACCCAATGATTGACACTAGACCTACTCATCTGAACTTTTCATATGGTCTTTGTATTTTAAAATATGCATTTTGACTCATGGATCTAAATTATGAATCATAACTTGCATTTTGGAATCTTTGAACTTGAGACTGCAGTGTCGAAAGGCAAATCTTTGTTTTGAATCTTGAACCTTTATGCTGAAACCTTGAATTTGAACTTGCACCTTCAAACTTTGAACTTTGAACTTTGAACTTTGGAGTTCAAAGTTCAAGTTCAAAGCAATCTTGGAACACTATCTCTTCACAACTTCAGTTTTATAGAAACACCATTAGCACAACTATTCATAAAGTCATAAGAAGACTTGGGAAAATTTGTCCATGGGACTTGATTTTAAAGTTTAGAACATGGGTGTTGTAGGCAAGCCAACAATGACTATGAAATTGACTAAGTATAGAAGCAGAGTTACAGAGGTATTTTGGGTATCGAAGATCAAGATTAATGAATGAGGGAAAGAGAGCTTAGAGAAAGATAGTATGAAGTATATGTGACCTCCACCTAAGATCAATTTTATTTTTGTAAATTTTATAGAAAGTTAGAGATATTTGAAGACAGGCAGACTGCAACAGAACAGTGATATAGAGCAGTTGGACATATGTGATGATTCAAAGAGTATGACATGGACTCCTAGCAATCGGAGTTGGATTATTGTTGTTGATAACCTATACTTTGGTTATGTAAGAGCGCTGACTTTTCATTTGATATTTTATTTATTAAATGTATTTTTTATTGAGTCATGACTAAGTAATATTTGGTTAAGAGAGACGACTTGTTAAGATATAAGATATATATATATATA
>MU227749.1:823733-835230 GCA_018584345.1 Thuja plicata
CTCTTATATGAGCAAAAATGATCATTGGATCATTGACAGTGGTTGTTCCCATCATATGACTGGTGACAAAGATAAGTTTGAAACCCTAAACCAATGTAAAGGAGGATATGTAAAATTTGGTAATGATGCACCATGTTTTATCAAAGGTAATGGATTGATTAACCTGACTGACAAAATCAAATGTGATGATGTGTATTAGGTTGATGATCTTAAATATAATTTTCTTAGTGTTGCACAGCTGAACACTGCTGGTTACAAAGTTGAATTTCATCACAGAAAAGCTAAGATCTATGATTCTACTGGAGAACTTGTTGGAAGTGGTGATCAGACTAAAGGTAACTTATTTTATCTAGATTTATCTGAAGAAACATGTTTGTCTACACAATACAATGATGTTTGGTTATGGCATAAGAGGTTGTGTCATGTGAACTTTGATAACTTGGTAAGCATAAGTAAACTAAAAAAGGTTAGAGGGCTACCTAAGTTAAAGAAACCTGAGAATGCTATGTGTAAACAATGTCAACTAGGAAAGATGATTAAGTCTAGTTTCAAGAGTAAAACACATGTATCAGAGGAAATTATAGAATTGGTCCATACTGATCTCTATGGTCCCATTAGAGAAAGAAGCTATTGTGGTGCCAGATACTTTATTCTATTTGTTGATGATTATTCAAGAATGATGTTTATAATGTTTCTCAAGGAAAAATATGATGCATTACAATTATTTAAATGGTACCTAGCTAAAGTTGAAAAGGAAACAGGCAAATATTTGAAATGCTTAAGTTTTGACAGAGGTGGAGAGTTTATTTCTAATGAGTTTAACAGGTTCTACAATGACCGAGGCATAAAGAGACAGATGTCTACACCTAGGACTCCTCCACAAAATGGTATTGCTAAATGAAGGAATAGATCTATCATGGACTATGCTAGAACACTAATGATGGAGAAAAATGTTGCATAGAAATATTGGAAAGAGGCTGTAATTAGTGCAATGTATACATTGAATAGAGTTCGAGTCAACAAAGGTACAAAAGCTACACCTTATGAACTTTGGTATGGTTATGCACCTAGTGTAAAGTATTTTAAAGTCTTTGGAAGCAAATGTTTTATACTAAAAGACAACAAAAATGGAAAACTAGATGCTAAAGGAGAAGAAGGCATATTTCTTGGTTATGAAATGAAAAGCAAAGCATACAAATGTCTGAATTATAATACTAACAAAATTGTTGAAAGTGCAAATGTAAGAATTGATGAGTTTGTAGAAAGAAATGAAGCTGAAAGTACACAAGAGCTTGAAAGTTACAGATCATTCTATATCTGGATGAGGAAGATTCTAATTCACTACCTGAGACCACTGCTAAGCAATAACATGCACCTGCTGAGTCATAGAGTGGAGTTGCTGAGCAACTGGAAGTGAATGCCGAGCTATCTGATGGAGATGCTGGGTCACATAATCAACCAGAACTGAATAGTGGCAATGAACCTAAAGCAAGGGCTGAGCCTACTCTAGCAAAATATGTGAGAAGAAATCACAATTATGATCAAATCATTGGATCAAAGGATTCTAATGTTATGACAAGAAGTAAGTTGAAAAATGACACATGTCTGTTATGTGAATTTGAACCCAAAACAGTGAAAGATGCTTTAGATAATGAAGATTGGATACAAGCAATGAATGACGAAATTGAACAAATTGAGAAGAATAAAACTTAGACACTTGTACCTAGGCTGAAGGACAAAAATGTAATTGGCACTAAGTGGGTATTTAGGAATAAACTAAATGAACATGGAGATGTGACAAGAAACAAAGCTAGATTGGTATGCAAGGGTTATGCACAGGAGGAAGGAATTGAATATGGTGAAACCTTCACCCCAGTTGCTAGATTGGAAGGTGTCAGAACCTTACTTGCATATGCAACCTATAAAGGATTCAAATTTTATCAGATGGATGTGAAATTTGCATTTCTGAATGGTGTCTTGGAAGAAGAAGTGTATATCAAGCAAGATGATGGTTTTATAGATCCAAACAAAAGGGATATGGTTTGCAGATTGCACAAAGCACTATATGGATTGAAGCAAGCACCAAGAGCATGGTATGAGAGATTGTACAATTATCTGATCAAGATTAGATTTGCAAGAACCAGTGACAACAACAACCTATACTTAAAGATAGAGCAAAGCAAAGGTACACTATTGGCTGAAATTTTTGTAGATGACATCATATTTAGTGGACAAGATGTGTTATGTCAAAAATTTGCAATAGAGATGTAAACTGAGTTTGAGATTTCTATGTTTGGTGAAATAAAATTCTTTGTTGGTTTACAAATTTATCAAATGAAGAATGGTATCTATATCACTCAATCTAAATATATCAAAGAGATATTGAAAGCTTTTGGAATGGAAGAGTCCAAACCAGTGAGTACACCCATGGCTACTAGACAGAAGCTGACAAAAGATGATGATACAAAAGAAGTGAACCAAACACTCTACAGATCTATGATTGGAAAACTACAGTATGTTGTACACAGTAGACCTGATATTACCCTAACTGTTGGAATTGTTGCAATATTTTTTTCTAATCCCAAGGAAACTCACATGATGGCAGTAAAAAGGATTCTGAGATATTTGAAAGGAACTGATGACTATGGTCTATACTACAAAAAGAATGACAAGTTTGAACTTAGAGTTTACACTAACTCTGATTGGGCTGGAAATGTTGATGATAGGAAAAACACTACTGGTGGAGCATTTGTTTTAGGAAAGAAATTGATCTCCTAGACAAGCAAGAAACTTAACTGCACCTCACAATCTATAGCTGAAGCCGAGTATGTGGTAGCAGTAGTTAACTGTTCTAACATTGTGTAGTTGAAGATACTACTGAAAGGTATGAAGGAAGAAATCATTGACCCAATTGTCATATATTGTGATAACACAAGTGCTATTAATATTTCTAAAAATCCTGTGATGCACTCAAAGAAAAAGCATATAGCTTTCAAGTATCATTACTTGAGGGAGCTAGTTCAAAATAAAGAAGTGAGATTGGATTATGTGAACTCTAAAGAACAATTAGTAGACATATTGACAAAAGCACTACCTAATGATGCTCATGAGTATCTATGAGGTAAATTGGGGGTGATTCCCCTAGCTGAGGCTAATTAAGTTTTGTATGGGACTGTTGCATCAAATATTACATTTAGAATATTTGACACATTGATGCATAGTTAGTCACACTTTAGAAGGTTGGCTAAAGTTGTGAAGATGAACAAGGACAAAAAATAAAATAAGTCATAATCAAGATGATAGGATTAACATGATACTGAGGATGTACATGATAATGATTTTTTATGTCTTTGGCATTGTTGTCAATGAGGGAGAGATTACCTATAAAGAGGACAAGATTGCCGAGAAAGAGAGATTACAAAGAAGGAAAGATTTATTTGACCTAGACAGAGAGGTATATGATAACCTCAAGGGGTTATTCATCATGTGTGGAAGAGTGGATGTGTATGCAAGAGGATTGCATACTCTATTTACTGTTTGGCATGATCTAGCAGAGAAGGCTAAATACAAAAGTAGAGAGTTGCATGTGTGATTGCTTGACAGATTTCCAAGCAGATCAAAAGGTTGAAATGACAATGTAGGCTATCCAGTAAGTTAACATCAGAGTTGTAATTGGATCTAAATTTGCAAAGTAAGTTGTATGTACCAGATCACAACTGCTGATTACTTTCTTACCATTGTATCAGTTAAATCCCTTAACAAGGTTGACCTAACAGTCATTTGTATAAATCCTCTAACAAGGTGACATTCAGGTGGAATGTTCTAAGTCCTCTAACAAGGCTACTCCTAACAGGGTGATTAAATCCTTTAACCAAGTCACACCTAGCAGTGTGTTATTGTAACCTTTAACAAGGTTGGCTCCTCATAGGACATCACTTCAGAAGAGTGAAAACTTGGTATCATGTTACTAGTGGTTTTTCCCATATTGCGTTTCCACATTAAATATTTGTGTCAACTTGTGTGAATGCTTATGGTTTACTTTATTGTTATATTTCTACATGTTAATCTCAATTGATAGTAAACTGCATGATTAAAGTTGTTGACTTATGCTATTGCTGCTGAGTAGATTTGAAGTACAATTTTTTTTTATTTACTACATCTAGACCTGAGGATAACTGATTCACCCCTCCCCTCTCAGTTATTCTAAATTTATTCTAATAGTATTATGAAAATTCTATATTTGTATGAATTCGAAGAAGAAGAATGGTTCAAGATATTATTGAGTAGAGTACATGCTCAATTCATTTGGAGAGGCAAGAAGCCTGTGAAGATTTGCAATGATTTAATTCATGAGATTACTGGATTGGACAATACAAGAATCATTCATGTTGTAGAGAAACATGTGAAGAAACAAGTTGAAACCTTAACTCACTCCAAATGGGACAGGTAAGCAATGATTGTGAATGACATCTTTCAACAAGATGTGAGAATAATTTCTATGATACTTGGCTATAAATTCTACTATAGCAGTAGACCTAATTCAATATCTACAAAAGTTATCATGATGGCATGGAGAATGGTAAAAGAAAATGTAAAATATAACCTATTCGAAGGGTTGGCACAAAAATTTCTTGAAAATGTGAAACTAGTAAAGAAAGTTAGAATGGAGACCTTATGATTTGGCTCACTATTTGTACATATTTTTATCCACATTGAACACAAATTTCTAGGTATGCACCCTAGTGGTTGGAAATCAGGGATATCTACTGGTATTCAGATCACACAAATTTATAGAAGACAAAAAAAAACATGGGTTGATGGTGAACTATTTGGCATGATCAAAATCCTTTAGAAATAGATGAGAAATAGATACAGGATATTTGATGACATAGTTGAGAAATACAAAGATACAATCTATTTCATGGTTGAAACTGATTGTGTATGCTTTGAGGCAGTCACACCAAGGAAGTTGTGTTACCACATGGGATATGAGGTAAGTTTAGAGGTACTTACTATGCAATTTGAACATGTTCTTGCATCTGAGATTGATACAAATGAAGAAAGATGGGGAACTAATGAGGAGAAATCAGCTAAGGTGAGAGAGGAAAAAACCAAAGGTCTAAGAAAAAGGAAAGTTGACAAACTTGTACATGAATGTGGCATTAAGGAAGGACTGACAAAGGATGAATTGAAAGAAGTGAAAAGGAATATGGCAGAGCGATCTTCTAGATTGGCAAGTGCTAGTACTACAACCCTTCCCACTCCTGAAGTAGTGATGGTAGACAGTCCACCTCCTCCATTACATCAGACATTACAAGCTGAAAAAATTACTCCTAGAGTAAACACTAGATCTAGCAGACAACATTCACCACCTAAAGAGAAGAACACTGTGAGAGAAGAGAAGAAAACTGAAAGTGAAAAACACATATGGAAGCTTGACTTGAAGATGATTGAGAAGAGAGATATTGAGCAGGGTAAGCTAGTTATAATAAATAGATACTATGATAGGTATGGTGAGACATATAAAATTAAGATTGAAGATATTGTGGTTAATCATCTACTTGTTTTCAAAAAGACTGTATTGGAAATTGAGGAAAGTGTACCTGAAGACTTGTATGGGAGATTGGAGACTAGGAAACATCTAGCATAGATTGAAGATGAAACAATCAGAAATTAGGAAATTGACAACATGCTACCTGTGATATCTTTACAATAAAGTGATAAAATACTTAAAGAATTGAAACCTTTGCTGAGAAAAAATATCAGACTACTGAAAATCATGGCAAGAAGATATGATGAAATCACGAAGGAGAATCAGAAAGCACTGGAGAAAATATTGATGAATCCTACTCCTGAGGAAACTCCACTTCCTAAAACTACTTTGCCTACAAACTTATGAATGGGAGAGAGTTTGAAACTTGTTGAGGCAAGTGTTGAGAAGAATGAAGTTAATATACAACCAGATTTCTATGTTTCTGGTGTACCTATAATACTTGACACCTCTAAAGATGAGAAGGACCCATTTGCAGAAAGTATGGACAACACAATTGCTAAGGAAGTAGAGTAGAAAGAGGAAGAAGAGCAGAAGAAAGAATAGAGTGAAACAATGCAGGATGAAGGAAAGAAATAACATGAAGAAAAAGATGAAAGTAAAATTGAGGTAATCACATATTCTACTTCATTGTTGGCAAGAAAGTAAAATACAATAGATGTTGATTTTGATTGCATGGATGAAGTTGAGCTAGTAAAATTGGTTTTTACTACACTCACTAAAGCCAAGGAGAGATCAAAACAAAATGGTGAAAAAAAGGCTAAGGTAATAACTAGAGAAATTGATACTATGAACAAATCACTTCCAATACCTATTGTTTTCTAGCATAGAGATGACATTGAAAACCTGAAGATAACACTTGATGAATTTGATGGCTATTATGAGAGTTTGATAAAGATTGCAGAGGAGAAGGCAGAAAAGAACTACTCTGAGAAGAAGCTATCCAAAGTTTACAAGTCCATCTCTTGGGACTTGAGCATTTTGAAGACCACTACTGCTAATGCTAAGAGCTACATTGGACATGGAAGAAAACTATTTAGTTACTGCATGAATCCTATCAGGCACATTCAGAACATTGAAGACATCATTGCCAATGATAGGGAAACTTTAAACAGTATGATGGACAGTTGTAAAACCTCTTCACAATCTGTAATAGAATTGGACAAGGAAGTAACAAGAATTTTGGAAAAACTATATGTATTGGATATTAAGAAAGGGAGAGTGCTGACAAGATTCAATTCGCTGAAGAGTTTAATCACTCCTAAGCTATCCATAATTGAAGCACACTTATCAGACTAGTAGAAGATGGGAGATTCATTGACTAAATCTATGCCTATAGAGTTGAAGGAAGATGAGACTACATCTTTTACATTGAATGGACTAATTCATGTTAGTCAACTATTGCTGAAGTCATGGAGTACAAAAGTGAAGATCTTGGAAGATTCATTTCAAGATATTCTCAAACTAGTGAGCAAGCACTAATTTTATTACTTTGCATGCATCTTTTTTGTTTTTGTCAAAGGGTGAGAAGAGAAGGAAAATGATAGAAAAATAGAGAATAAAAATGTATAAGGAAGAAAAGAAAAATAAAATAAAAGGAGAGATAGTTTTGTTGGAACACTTAGTCATTTTTTTGTTAAGTGTTGCCATCAATGCCAAAGGGAGAGATTGTTGGAAAGTGGTCTATTTTGCATGATGTGATTCACTTCTTGGTTGTCATTTATGGAAACACATCTGGGTTACAAATCGATTCCTATGAAGTTTAGTTTTGATGACTCTGAAATAGACTAAGTATAGAAGCATAGTTACAAAGATATTTTGGGTATCAAAGATCGAGATTCATGAATTAGGGAAAGAGAGCATAGAGGAAGATAGTATGAAGTATATGTGATCTCTACCTAATATCAATTTTGTTTTTGTAAAGTTTACAACAAGTTAGAGAGATTTGAAGACAGACATACTGCAATAGAATAGTGATACAAAGCAGTTGGATAGATGCGATGATTCAAAGAGTATGACATGGACTCCTGGAAATTGGAGTTGGATTATGGTTGTTGATAACCTATAATTTTTTTATGTAAGAGTGCTGACTTTGTATTTGATATTTGTTTTATTAGATGTATTTTGTATTGAGAGCTGACTAGGTAATATTTGGTTAAGAGAGATGAATTGTTAAGAGATAAGATATATATGGAGAAATTTTTGTTAAGCAAAGATACAATGGAAGAGAGATGATTGGATGGATGATATGACATGTAAATTTTAGAGTAGAGGATGAAAGAGATCATTGATGAGATATCATAGGAACTATCTAAGCATTAGAGATGCTTGTTTTGTTCATTACTAAGAACATTTTGTAACAAAATTAATTTGTAAGAGTTGTAATCTTAGTTGGCCCCTAACAAGGTGTTGTATACCTTTAACAGGGTTTTTATTCCTTGAACAAGGAATTGTACTATGTAATATTCAGCTCCTAATAGGGCTAGGTCTCTGGACGGGGACACTATACTTTAGTGTATGCTTGTGGGTACCATCCCCACTGGGGTTTTCCCTTGGCCAGGGTTTCCTTGATGACAAATTATGGTGTTATGAGTACTGTGTTATTTGCTTATGTTCTTTTTCATTTATGCAAGCATATGGTTAATGTTTAATTGGTTGAAAAGTTTTAATAAGTGTTATAATACTGATTCACCCCCCTCTCAATATTACCTAATCCTAACACAGTTTCAACAAGGTTCTTTCATTGTGCAACCATGGCTCGATCAACCCCTAACCCTAACCCCAAGATTTAGATCACTGTTCTGTTAGGCATGATCCTCCTAAATATGGTCCTAAGGAACTTCCTTGGGTGTCACCTAAATATGTCCAGATTGTGGAGGATGGCTGGCTTCCTACTCGTAAACAAAATGCCTATAGATTGAAGCATTTCAATAACAGTAAAACTATGCTATAAAAAAACCCTCAATCTGCGACTTTTGATTTAACCATCTTTAATCGTTTTAAGTGTCTCTAGTTATAAAATAGTAAAGGTAAGACCAAAATTGCCTCCTATTCTCCCCCTCATAAACGTAACCCTACTGGTATAATTAAGCCCAAATTTTCAACTTGGATGGTGGATTCCTTTATTCTTAATTCACAAAAGATATCTAAGGTAGGAATTTGTTCTCTGCCACATCGCAGATTTACAAAGTCATGTAAACCTAATACTCTAGATTCCAATTTAATTATCAAGGGTAATCTTACCTTTACAGAGGGCATGAAGAATCATTGTGCATCCTTAGGGATTTTTGGAAAATGGTTTGGCTTTGGGCTGAAAATCAGTGACATTAAATTATGGTTTAAAGATATCCTCAGGGAACTGGTAAGTATGACCTCTCTCTCCGATAATTGTTTTTTAATGGAGTGCAAAGATGAAATTGTTAAAAATAAATTACTGGCAAGTAATCAAATTTTTTTTTTATCTAGGGTACGCGATAAAATTTATGAAATGGCTGCCTAATTTTAAACCAAATATGTTTGATAATATTTATGTGCCTAGATGGATCAAAATAATGGATATTCCCGTTGAACTCTTACACAGTAAAATTATAACACAAATCGGGGAAAGTATATGAAGAATGTTAGGTCTAGAATTAAACCTTATTAATTCATTCGATGTTAAAATTTTGATACTATCCAATGGAAAAAAAGAAAATCTGCACCATATCAAACTTGAGACTAATAAAATTACATATCAGTTCACACCATAATTCTTCTACGGAATTATTGATCATAAAATATGGTTAACTTATAACAAAGATGTCACTTGTATTATAATTGATCAGAATATGGACCTTAAGAAGGTTATTAATAGGAATGAAGCCTCTATTCTAGAACCATATTCTAGCCTTATTGAAGAAGGAGAAATATGCAATTATCCTATATTCCCACTATTTGAGAAGATCATTCCTGATGTGGCCTTTATGGACAGGGGTGGCTTTTTATCACCTAGTAATAGGAAAATTAGAAATCTTATAGTCCAATAGGAGTATGTTTTAGGTAATATGAATAATAGGATAGAGAGAATTGGTGTGGAGGAAAATAATACCTTAAAAAAACAAAATGGATATATATCCGACAACAACAAAATTCCTTTTGAACCCCTTGAAAGTGTTGGGGTTTATGTTGATAAACACTTTATTAGCATAGAAAATTGGAATGTTGGTATTACTATTCAATACCCAAAGAAAAGATCTAAATCAACCCATCCTAAGAAATGAGATCAGTCAAATCTTAGTATTGTGATGCCTTGTAATAAAATTATTTTTGAGGATGAGGATCTAATGGACTTATCTGAAGAGGAAACCAGTGATATAGAGGAAATTAATAACCAAAAAATCAAATGGATAAAGAAAATAATGGCATTAGACAAAAAATAAACATTAGCAGATAGTATGCTATATCAAAATGATAGGAAAATGGAATCCTTAAACAAGAACAATTTGAGCAAGATTTCTCTTTTAGATAATCTAGATAATGGGAAAGAATTCAAAAATAACCAAGAGATGAATTTATACCCTAGGCCTCTATAGATTATCCCTAAATAGACAGAGGTCTTACATGATAGGGACAATAAGGATATCCAGAGTTATATCAAGTTTTCAGATGAAAATAAAGAAAAATTTCATGATGAGGATGTAGATGAGAATGAGATAGAAGAAATTAATGATTTTCTAGGTTTACATCATGATTCTGAGGATATGCTAATTATAAAAGTAATTGAATCCATGAATGAAGAAGATTACAACCAGGGTTCCAATGTGAACCCTAACTCTGAATCCAACGAGGATAGGAAACTAGGATTAGCTTTTGCATCTGTCGGTAAAACATGTCCGGATTATCCAAAACATTCAATCAAGAGGGGTAGGAAAATCTCTTATAGAGTTAAGACACACAGATGGGCAAGTTGTAGGAAAGGTTAAAATAACATCAATACTGAATGGAGGGAAGGGGAAGATCCTTCCCAGGACACCATGATAATAATTTTGTGGAATGTTAGGGGTTTAAATGCCCCTAACAAACAGTGCCTTCTTAAGAGAAGTTTATCCTCTTTAGAGGCATCCCTTTTTTTAATACAAGAATCTAAATTAGGGCAGGAGGGTTATTATAATCTTAGTAAAAAGTTAGGAATATGAGAAGTAAAATATGTAGACTCGAAAGGTGATTTAGGGGGATTAGCCTTTATCTGGAATCTAAGGTTTATCTCTCCTACTTTCCCGGCTTCCAATTCTCACTGGATGGTAGCTAAGATTCAAAACTTTAGGAACAGCCTATAATTTATAATTATTAACATATAAGGCCCTAAATTTCTACATGAAAAAAGAATAGTATGGAAGGAAATTGAATCCTTCATTCAAAGTAACCCAGATATGAATATCTTTGTAGGTGGATATTTCAACTTGATTTTAGATATTAGAGAAAAATTAGGAGGATCTAAGAGTACTACTCAAACTATGTTAGAATTTAGAGAATGGATACAACTGATTAAAGGGATGGATATCCCCTTGGATAATGACACTTTCACTTGTTCAAACAGAAGGATACATTCGGAATTGATCACTGAGAAATTAGATATATTTTTTCATATTTTAGATCTAACCAAACTCAGTGTAAGCCTTAAATCCAATATAGTAGCACACCTAGGATCAGATCATTATCTAATCAACTTAACCCTAGAAGAAGACCTAAGACCCAAAAAGAATCCCGTTAAATTTGAAAAAATGTGGCTTAAAGATGAGGAATGTATGCTTAATATAGAAGAATGGTGGAAAGAAAAAAGATTTAAGGGATCTAAGACCTTCATTCTAAATGCAAAACTCAAACATTTAAAACATAGATTAATTGAATGGAATAAATCCCATTTTGGGAATATTTTTTATAGCAAGGAAACGATAGAGAGATGAATAT
>MU227749.1:855287-895079 GCA_018584345.1 Thuja plicata
CTTCATGTTAGTTATGTAGTATTACTACCCTTTTCCTTTTCTGATTATCATGAATCATCAATGATGATAATGTTAACAATTAAAAAAGACAACAAAATAAGGATATTTGAATTAGGGAGGAAGAGTAGTGTCTAATAGAGGTAGATTATGTTAGTCTAAAATCAAATCTAGAAGGGGATTTTTTAAGATAGATAGGTTAAGTTTTATATGCAAATATTTAACTTATATCATATTTGTCATACCATAGAGTATTATTATACGTTGTTGCATCGATAAGTGTATAATATACATACCTGAGTAGGGTATGATGCTCGCTATTGAGGTATAGGAGATCTTAAGGATTTAAATATATAGTATATATTCTTATCATGTAACATGGATAATACATGAAGAGAACCAATAAAGATAGGATGTTTATCATCCCCTGCAGATGTCTCTGCCAATGAATGTTATTACAAGAAGGTAAGGTTTCTTTAAGTACCTTATGTAGAGTTTTGCTTGTTACGAATACTTCTTTTCCTAAATATGACTCAATAATGAAGACATTACCTAAGTTAAAGATTCAATCTGTTCCAACTCATTTAATATTCTAAATTTAAATATATATCAATATATATATTCATATATATATACATAGAATATGTATTTATATACACATTTATATATTATCTATATATTTATACATATATTGGTCTATATGTTTGCAATATGAAATATAACATTGAACAGCTATGATCAAATCTCACAAGGAGTGTGGCTCTCCTTACATTTTAGTGTTCGACTCCTGGCATTAGTTTAACCCAATAATGCTAAAAGTTACGGACTTAAACTAAGTTATTTCTATACATTCTTAAGTGTGTAAATCATATGAAATTTCCAAGGATATGACCAAGATTGAATAATTAGCAGGATATATATATATATATATATATGAGTATACATATTTTCTATTATTTATTTTTGCAGAAATTTATGGAATTCCCATTCTATTTTAACATAGTTTTATAGGAATGAACACATAGAAAATATTTAAATATATATTTTAAACTAAAATCCATGCACTATTAAGTTCATTAGCTAATAGTAAAAGTAAGGCTTATAGAATATCGTAAGAATATGAAGTAGGTGGTAGGGGTATAAAATTCAAGTCAGTGTGCCTAACTAATAACATTAGATAACTAACTCAAATACTGTTAACCATTTCTTTGTACTTAAATACTAATCAATTTAGTATGAATAGAGATCATTTCTGTAGTGGTATTCTGTGTGCAGGAACAATACAGATTGTAAACATAATTGATATTGTGATAGCTATATGGTAGGATGGAGAATGCTATCTTCTAGAAACAAGCCACCTAGAAATGGGTATAAAAACTACCAGACTCAGAACATGTGTAATTTAATATCAGTCAATTTGATTAAAGGAATTTTGTAAATACTGTAAATGAAGGAATTCCTTCATCTATTTTTTGTAAATGAGGGAATGCCCTCATAAATATTTCTATGTACCTTAATGATCTGGACCGAGGTCCCGGGAAAGATTGGAGGTTTTCTTCCCCATTCTTTCCTACCAGTGCCTACAATGAATGGAGGAATCTATACCTATTTAAAAATTAATAAATATAATGGCTTCGGCCTTTTATCGAGCAAAAAAAATAAAAAAATAAAAAATTGTCTTAATTGATTGTCAAACTTTCCCAAGGATTACACAAGGTAAAGTTTTATAAATAGATTTCAATTTCTAGCATTCTATGAAGAATTACTAAGATTAAAATGACATTACAAGCCTTGGAAAATGGCAAAGAGATAGGGTGACAATTACTTGGGTGTGACCCATCTTAGGAAACACAAAATGGATAAGAATATAGTGTATTAAAGGCACCAAGCGACAGATTAATGCCAAATGGGAGCTTTGTGATTTACATGGGCAACTAACAAAGAAGTAAAGAAATGCATTTGCAACAAGGAACTAGCATTTGAGTGTCCTTGTTGTGAAAAATTCTATTGCATCTATTGATTATTAATCTCCTATCTTATATAGATTATTCAACTATTGAAAATTAATTCACATCTAATGAAAAATAAGACAACTGCAATTTCACAAATAAAATCACGGATGAAAAATATGCAACATAATGAACACCGTATTTGTGGATAAATTGTCCCTTGAAAAATCCCAAAGGGAAAACCAATACTGAAGATGAGTAATTTATATTAAACTTTAACAAATTAAGAGATACATAAACTGCATACCTCTTACTGGCAGAGCTTTGACAATATTTTCCTCAGAAAATTCTTCTCCCAATTTCTCTTGTTGAGATTCCACTACTGCTATCTCCCATGCTATCACTGCGCTCTTGTTATCACTACAAAACTATTTTATAAGATTGCAAATTCATTTTATATCACTACAAATGCTTCTCAATTATGTCCTCTCCAAATGCCCAATGACCCCTTTTATATTACTCTCATTGGAAAACCAACGGTTGAGATTTGATCTAAATCAATGACTAAGATACATTAGACCCTAAAAAACCGTAACAAATTAGTTTTCTAGATGTCCATAAATGAATCGCTAAATTAATTAAATAATTGTATTCATTCTAAAAATTTCTCTAGCAAACAATTATTTACTAATTTCTTGGGAAATGGATGAAGAACTCTCCAAGCTACCCCAAGTAACACTCCCTCTTAGCGATGAAGTTTCTACATGAAACCCAAATTATCCATGAAGAAGATGAATTTCACCTTCCCTAGTGGCTTTGTCAAAATTTCCGCTACCTATTGTTCTTTAGGTATGTACTCTAGCCGAACAATCCCTCATTGTACAAAATCCTTGATGAAGTGATATCTAATGTCTATACGCTTAGACCCATTGAGAAACGTGATATTCTTAGATAATTTAATGCAACTCTAATTGTCTTAGTGTATCACTGTAGTCTCAACCCTCTCACCAAACAAGTCCACTAGCAACTTCCAAAGCCATATAAATTCACACATTTCCATGCTAGCTGCTATGTATTATGCTTTTGGAGAACTCAGAGCCATAGAATTTTTCTTTCTGCTAAACCAAGAGACAACTCCTAATCCAAAATTGAACCAACACCCTGAAGTACTTTTCATGTCTATTGTACAATCCCTGCCATATTTGTGTCAATATAGCCTATCAACTTGGTTCCTTCACCTTGAGCATATATAATCTCGTACTCAATTGTACCATGCAAATAATGTAGCACATTCTCTGTCCCAATCCAATGCACTATCTTTGGCTCAACCATGAACTTATTAAGAGAGTTTACTGTAAAATATATATCTAGCTTGGTGTTGACCAAATACATAAGAGAACCAATCAAGTGCTTCTATAAGGTGGGATCTACATCTTTCTCCCACGATGTGTCTACCTTCTTCCAATTCATCATCATAGGTGTAGACATGATTTTGTAATTGTCTATCCTGAATCTCTTCAATATTTCGATGCAATATTTCCCTTGTCCATGTAAAATCTCTCCATCTTTCTGGCATACCTCCATGCGTAGAAAGTAGTGCACAAGTCTCAAATTTCCATCTCAAACTCTACTGCAAGGTCCTCCTTGCACTCCCTTATGAGCCTCACTGAACTTGTTAAAAACAAGTCATCCACATATAGAACAAGAATGCTAACCTCACCTCCAACCACTAAGTAGTAAAGGTTAGCATCCGCCTCACACTTCATGAATCACATTTCTTGCAAGTATGTATCAATGCACTCATACCACACTCTAGGAGCCTACGTGAGTCCATACAAGGCTCTCTTCAATCTATACACATTGGTCTCTTTGATGTGTGCTATAAATCCTTTAGGTTGTTCTATGTATACCTCCTCTTTCAACTCTCCATTAAGGAATGTTGTCTTGACATCCATTTGATGGATCTTCCATCCCATCTGTGCTACAAATGAGATCACAACTCTTATAGAAGTATACCTGGCCACTAAAGAAAATGTCTCCTCGTAGTCTATTCCCTCTTTTTGAGTGAACCCCTTTGCCATAAACCTTGACTTGTATTTATCGATACTACCATCTGTACCATGCTTGATCTCAAATTTCCAACGTGATCCAACCACAACCCTATCTATTGGACTAGTCACAACCTCCCACAAATCATTCTACATTATTGAGGTATGTTCCTCAACCATCGCATCTCGCCACACCTAATATTGTGTGGCCTCCTAATAAGTGGAAGGCTCACTATCTACCAATTGACTAACTAATTCCATATAATAATCGTACTTGGTTGGTTGTCTCCATTGTCTACTACTCCTCATAAGAGCACCCACAAAATCCTGAGTATCCCTAAGTGTCTATTGAACTTTGTAGTTCCTGTAGCCAATAATAGAGGATGAAATATCAACCTCCATATCTTCTTGATGCATCTCTTGGATTTGTTCCACCTGTTGCTCCATATTTTGCAAACTCTCAGCACTTGAGGATGTGATTTTACTAGTAATTGTACTCGAGCTTTGTTTCCCTTGATTTAGTTGAACGATCCTTGGAGCTTATGTTGAATTCTCACTCTAATCATCTATAGGTAGATCTTTGGACCTTCTAAATGTCTTTTCCTCCATGAACTTGACATCAGGCCACACTATAATCCTCCTGGCCCCTAGAATGAATATTCAATACATCTTTGGGGTCTCACTATACCCCATGAAGTAACCCCTCTTTGCATTCTCATCTAACTTGGTACGTGAATCCCTTGGAATGTGACAATATGCCAAACTTCCAAATATCCTAAAGTGACTAACATCTAGCTTCTTCCCGGTGAAATCTTCCTCTAGTGTCATATTTGTATGTGGTAAATTTGGTCATGTTAACTCACCATACACTTCAATATAGTCCTTCTTCACCAGGTACACACAAGAATGAATATGAGATTATTCATCTTATCTGCCTACATGATTCGACCTGTTGCCTTCTATCCAGACAGGGTTTTCGAAATTGCTCTCAGGACGAGAGTCTCACAACCATAGACCAATCGAGGAACGAAGGATTTATATCCATGAATGCAATACAATGCAAGATTATTCTAAGAAATGAAAAGATGTGAGATGATCTAAGCCATGATAACAAAAGAAATTATTCTAGAAATTGAAGCTATTCTATTGCAAAATGAAGTTATTCTATATGATATTAGCAAGAAAATGAGACAATAATTCAGTATTCTAACAATGCAAAAGTGAGTGGGTTATCCAGGGGTTTGAATGAGAGAATGAGAGTTATTTTATAGACTCAGAGGTTGTTCAGAATGGAAATTTTCCTTTTTGAAATAAAACAGATAGAAGAGCCAGTTAAAAATAGAAAGCTTTATTTAAAAGAATGTAATAAATTGTTTGCTTTCTGCTTTAGCTGTTTTCTTTCTTTGATTTAATTTTGTTTTATTTGATTTATCTATTTTTCTCTCTTTAAAGCAGATTTAAAGAGAAGTTTCCAATTCTAAGCAAAAGAAAGATTTTTGAGAGATTATCCAATTAATTAAATAAATATGACCTCATAATTGCTTTTTCTCAATTATCTGAATAATTAAATTCAATTATTGAAAGTGAGGATATTTATTTAATAATTAAATATTGTTTAATTCCTTTTTTATGTGTCTCAGCTAAAGAGGGTGAATTTAATTTAATTAAAGTGCTAGGACTTTATTAATTAAATTAATTTGATCATAAGGTTTGTTTAGCCAATAGATATTTAAGAATTAAACATAATGTATGATTAATGTAGATTTAGGATTTTTTGCATTTGACACTCAGGTCAAGTGGAGTCAGTTAAAACTCAGAATTGCCTAGTTTAATAGGACTTTGATGATTCAGAAGAATAACAAATGTAACAAAATTGGTTCAGGTTGCAAGATGCCAATTTTGGGGTGTTACATTTTGCCCCTCTTTGAATTGATGTGCGAGCAGCGCATTGATTCAAAGAATAGTCTGATGCTTGAAGCACAGAAGAATAGATTTAAAAATTGATGATGCAAAGATTTCAGAGTCATCTCCAGAATAGAGCTTGACTCTCCGAAGTCTAGGTTAGGTTGCCAAGACGCCGGTCAAGTAGAGTTTTTGAGGGTCATCTTCAGAACAAAGATTGAGCCTCAGGGATCTGGGTTAGAATGCCCCGATACCTAGTAGATTGATATCTTTCACAAGACTGTCCTCAGAATGAGACTCAATCTTCAGGAGTGAGGGTTAGATTTCCCCGATACCTATCTCAAAAGATAGTCAAATAAAGATTTTAGGACTATCTCCAGAACAAAGCTTAGTCCCCCAATATCTAGGTTAGATTGCCAAGATACTAGTCAGATAGATATCTTTCCCAAGGTTATCCCCAGAATGAGGTTTAACCTTCAGGAGTCAGGGTTAGATTGCCCTAATACATGTCCCAAAAGATAGTAAATAGATTGACATCTTTCACAAGGTTATCCCCAGAATGAGGCTTAACCTTCAGGAGCCAGGGTTAGATTGCCCCGATACCTATCGCAAAAGAAGTTTAAATAAATTGACAAGATGTAAGGAGCAAAGATGTCCTTCTTGATTGTGGAGTATCCAGTTTTGACTATGAGGTACAAAAAACTGAACATGCCCCAAGTGATGAGATGCCCCTAGCAATGAGGACGTTTGAAAATCAAATCAGATTGATTGAAATAGATTTAATGATGTAATCATCCTGCCCCCTCGGGAGTGAAATTGAAAGATGACATGCCATAATGATGATGGGGAGAGAAAAATCATAGATAGATGGTGAGTCAGAGATCAAGAAGAACTCAGAACAGATTACAGAAGAATTTAGAAGATTCATAATTAATTTTGAGTGATTTTGAGGTCTGGTTGACCAGAGCTGACTAGAGTTGATTTTTGAGGAAAAAAAGTCAAAAAAATGAGAAAATGATGATATGATAAGAGTCTGACAAGAAAGCAACATCAGAAAGTTGACTGCACAAGCGTCTGATCGCGTTGGTCCCAAAAATTTTAAAATACGATTTTGAGCTATATAGAAGTGTCATATTTCAATTTCGATCACGAAATGGATTCAGAGTGATCAAATTAGGTAATGGTGAAGTTTTCACACAAAATGGAGCACTTTGAAAAATTAGGTCAAACCCTATATAAGGATGAAAAGGTCATTTTCAAAATCATTTGAACCTTTTGACTTTGAGAATTGAGATCTGAGAAGAAAACAAAAATGGTGGTCTCCTACAGTAGTCATCGATTCGAGCGATCCAGGAGACATAGCCGACCTGCAACATATGGACCTCCGGTAAGTGGTTGAAAAACCCCT
The DNA here is from genome assembly GCA_018584345.1 of Thuja plicata. NCBI lineage: Eukaryota > Viridiplantae > Streptophyta > Pinopsida > Cupressales > Cupressaceae > Thuja > Thuja plicata. The sequence goes on from MU227749.1 coordinate 862,592, forward strand.
CTGTGCTTCAAATTTTATGCATTTTGGTCAGTTTTTGCATATTTTTGCACATTTTTAAGAGTTGGGTCACAGGTCTTCACGCAAAGAAGTAGTATCTTTGCGTGCCCCATAGGGAAATCTCACGTGAAGAAACTATGTTTTGCACCGCTCTGTGCAAAGTCTCACATGCGAGAGTACCCACTTTCACGTGAGAAACCCTTTTGGAAGGTGTTTTCTCATGTGAACTAGGATGAAAGATCGCGTGAAACAACAATCTCATGTGATTCGAAGAACTTCTTTGCGCGAAAGGGAACTTCTTCGCGCGAAGTTCAGCCCCTTCGCATGAGAAAAAGTGGTCAAAATGAACATGAAATCAGTCTACATTGCGTCAAAAATCTTTTGCATCAGCGTTGTTAATGTTTGTAGGATGTCTTGAATGCTTTATTATCTCGTTATGCTTTGATTATCATGGATTACTTATCATGCTCTGTTATTCGTATGCCTTTCAAGTTGACTTTCCAGATATAGCATTCAGATCACATCATCTAGCGATTAGCAGATTGGTATCTCAGCTAGATGATGCTGAGATAGAACAAATTGGCACATTAGGTCTGAGTAAACTATGTGATATACCTAAGATTTGGGTAAATCACGGTCTATTGGGTGCCTTGGTTGAGCATTTCCATTCGAAAATGAACACATTTTACCTGCCACAAGGGGAGATGACTATTACTCCTGAGGATATATACAGGATCTTGAGGATACCATTTGTCAGGGCCAGAGTCGAGTACAAGACACGGCCCAAGATGGGCACAGCAGCATTGAGAGAGGTCTTTCAGGAGAACCTCGTTATGGGCAGGGCAATCCCATGGGAGGATTTGATTAGTGCATATGGGGCAACCCATAGATTGACCATGGTACTAGCATGTTTCCTCAAATGTTACATGATGCCAGATCATGGACAACATGGTCTAGAGTGCGGCTGGGGTAGGATGTTGCAGCTTATGATTGCACGACCCCAACACTATGGATGGGGCCAGTGTATGCTTGCGCACATGTATCATGAGATGCATGAGATCATCTACAGAGAGGTGAAGAGTATGGCCCCCGGGGTATTTGTCTTATAGGTGTGGGCCTGGGAGCACCTTCCCATCACTAGGCCAATATGTGAGGATATGAGGCAGCCCTTGGAGCCTTATATTTGCTGATATAGAGGCATGATTACTCAGCCCACGCTGGGTAAGGTGGATCAGTGGTGAGCACAGCTTGACGATTTGGCAGCCATGATATGGAGGCCACGGAGGTTGACAGAGGTGTGGGATGACGTAGTAGAGTAGCTAAGTCATATGTTCTACTCTCATGCGATGATTGGTCACACTATCATAGTTATTGAGAGATTCCCATAGAGGTGGGTATGGTGGCAGTTTGGTCGCCCACATGACATGTCGTAGGATTATACTATATATGCGAGATTTGTTGATGAGGTGAGGAGGGGTTGGGGTACACCACTAAAATAGGGGTGTACCATGATAGACATCTAGTCATTGGTTCCATTTCAGTGGGAATACCTCAGGGACATAGCAGATGTCGACATGACTGCCGAGTAAAGGGAGCATTTCATCACACACCCTTTCCTAAGGTTTACAGATCTAGTGGGTGCAGCAGGCCGAGGGCACGTGGTAACCCCGCAGGTTGTGCAGCCATAGATTATACAACCACAGGTGCAGCAGGGATAGATGCCTCCACCACAGCAGAGGGTACAGTCAAGTTTACAGCAGGGTCCCCGACCTAGTATAGTATAGGTGGACATCCCTGCATGATACATGGGGATGGATCCTGGAGCTGGCGACAGTGGTAGCACCAGTTAGTCCTAGAGACAGACTGTAGCGCAGTTGTCCGAGCAGTAGCAGGTACCTCCACAAGAGGAGGCCTAGCAGGAGGATTCTATGCAGGAGGATCAGCCTACGCAAGAGGCAGGGCAGGAGGCAGTGCAGGACCCACATTGGCGCATGCGAGAGAGAGTGAGGTAGCTCACTAGACAGGTAGGAGACCTCACTATACAGGTGGTCGTTCATGACACGCGATTGTTGGATAGAGACTGGGAGATACAGGATCTTCGGGAGCAGCTCCGGGCATCTCAAGAGGAGGTGTGACACTAGACCGTATAGGTGGCATATTATTATGCATCTTATATAGGTGCGGTACCTGACGAGGCATCGCAGGTCGCCAGATTCTTGATCTATGTGAGAGGATCGGAGGGGGCACAGATGGCGCATCCTCCAGATAGGGCCCCACCTCCACCTTCTCTAGGTGATGAAGGAGAGGGCCAGAACTAGGATTTTTGAGAGATAGATAGATGAGATCATAGGGTATATCTAATGCATTGGCATCCTTGTATTATATCACTATTTTTTGAGATAGATCATGCTCGAGTAGCATCATTTTGTATTTGTATCGACACATGATATATATATATATATGAGCTCGTCTTTTGGTATTATTGCCTATTGTGTATTGTCATTTATGAGATGATTCCTATATGCTTTTTAGATAATTAGAATGTATGCAAATGTATGAAATGCACATGTATGATTTAGATGCAAAGATGTATGTATGTAAATGACTTATGTAAAAATGCAATGTATAGATGATTTATGAATTGTGAATATGAATATGAATATGTATATGGTACTGACATCTCATGCAAGATGACAAATGCTAACCAAATAACATGTGAAGAATCGAGAGCGAGGATCAGATACTTGTGCAGTCATGCTGAAACCAGAATGGCGAAGAAGAACTCCCTAATGTATGAACCCAAAAGAAGGCAATGAAAATAACACCGAATCATTGTCACAATGCAATCTAGAATGAAAATGCAAATCTATGCTAGATGCAATATGAAAGTGCAAGTGTAGGACATGGTTGTGAGACCCATCATATGTTTATCATCATTAAGCATTTTATTTTTGGAACATGAAAGTCGATACAACCCTTACTGGCGCCACAATGCAACCATAAGGATATGAATATGACTCTTCATTGGAGGAAATGTAGGAAACGAACGTAAGCACCAGGGCACAAAAGCCAAGATGACCTGAACATTATTTCCAATTAATTTTGTAAGAGTATACTAGTATCGAGGCATTCAAAGCCAAGATAACCATGAGTGTGATTATGCGTAAACAAATAAATCAATAACAAACAAAGCAATGAAAAACAGAACAACAATAATAAAGGAGATAGTACCGACCTCACCATGGCGTACAAATAAACAAAATCGAGGGATGTGAGGGTGTTCCACCTTATTGCGGGAGCTTTTATCACATACACCCTATTTATTTTATGTTTCTAGATCATCAGGACTACACCAACAAGCAGTAGACAAAGAAAATATCAATGAAATCCATGAGAATAGACAACATACAAAGAAATATTCAAGCATAGCTTAGCCAGTTTCAAAGTTTGGTGAATGTGTATGTGTAGAGGTGTTGAAAAACACCATTGTGCTTGTGCGTGCATTGTGTTTGATTGTTATCGATAGATGTTTACATTTGAGGTATCCGATGTGTGTTAAAAAAAACACAAATGTGTCCAAAGATAGTGTTAAAAAACACTGTGTATGGTGGTGTTGAAAAACACCAGTTTGTGTCAATAGCGAGTTGTCCTTGAGAAGTGACAAGATTACTGACTCAGGTGTAAACCAAAGATGTGATCAAATGGGGGACCCATGCCCCAAGTAACGATGACTCACTTGATGAATGTTGCGAGGACAAACCAAATGTGATTTCCCCCAAGCGTATGGTGCTAAATTAATGACAAGTCAGGAGGGTCCGCAAAGGGACCAGAGTGTCACAAAAGTGACCAAAAGATATGTACAAACTAAAGCATATAATCGTCAAGACTGAGTATCGATAGATAGAGCATGTGAGTATAACTCCAACTGTGATGAATGTGAGCAATCTCAATAGAATAGCAACAGTAGGCAGAAGTAGTGAGAACCACTGGTGAATGATGTGAGAGAGATGCTCAAATCAAACAATCATGGTATAAGCTATACATCAGTAGGCAGATGCAGTGAGAACCACTGGTGACTGATGTGAGGGAGATTCTCAAGAAGAGACATCTCAGTAAAAGCTAGGTAACAGTAGGCAGACCCAATGAGAACCACTGGTGACTGTCACGAAGAAGAGCTAATAAGATATTAGGACAATGCCTCCAAGACTAGGAGGGTTTCCCTAAGAGTATGACTAGTTTCAATCCATGTGAGTTGGTGTCTTGACGGGAACCGAAAGCAAATGTAAGTAGGAAAGCAGGAAAGCAGCAATGCAGGAAAGTAAACACGTAAAGCCAAGTAGTGCTGCAATAGATATGGCATTGTGGAACAAGAGGCACCTGTTTACCAGGTTTTCACCTTCTTGGCAGATATTCTTTTTTTTTTTGCTACCATGACGCTTGTTTGCCAAGTTTTCATCAATGACACTTTTTCTCTTTTTCTTATTTTTTTGTATTTTTCATTTTTTCAATTTTTTTGTATTTTTGGAATATATGATTTTTTTTGGAGATACATCAAAGCACCTATCGTTAGGTTTTCACTAAGATGATCATTTTTTCAAGACTTTTCGTATTTGTAGGATTTTTTCAGGACTTTAGTATATACATGAGCATATTGAAGATGTCTCAGCTGTAGAACCGCTTCAAATGAAGAGTGTTGATGGGCTCTTTGAGTTGTTCTCCTCCAGTAGTAGAGAGTTGATAGGTACCAGACCCAAACACTGCAGTAACAATATACAGACCAAGCCAATTTGGTTCAAATTTTCCTTTCTGAATCTGATGTTGTTGATTCTTAGGGTTCTCCCTTAGAACGAGGTCACCCGCTTGGAAATCCCTTGGTCTTACCTTCTTATTATAACTCTTGGAAATCCTTTTCTGGTATGCTCTAAGGTGATCAAATGCCACTTGTCGACATTCATCGATTAATTCTAGCTCTTGTAGCTGAGATATTATGGTATCTTCATCAGTAATGAGGCCTTTTAGAGAGACTCGCAGAGAAGGAATCTCAACCTCAATAGGTAGCACAACATCTGCTCCATAAACCAATGCATAGGGAGTAGCCCTTGTTGGTGTTCTTATACTTGTCCTATATGCCCAAAGAGCTGGATTGATCTAGAGATGCCAATCTTGTCCGGATTTATGCACTGTGTGATGCAGGATTTTAAGGATTGTTTTGTTGGATGCTTCCGCCTGTCCATTACCCTAAGGATAATAGATGGAAGACCAATGTTGAGTAATTTTAAACTTAGAGAAAAGATCTGTCAAATCCTTGTTTTTGAATTGTCCCCCATTATCAGTGATTATTCTTGAGGGTACACCATGCCTGCAGATGATGTAGTTGAGAATAAACATAGCTACTATCTTGCCACTGGCAACGATGAGAGGGACTTCCTCCACCCACTTAGTAAAATAGTCTATAGCTGTGATTATGAACTTATGTCTATTGGAGGATGAGGGGTAAATCTGACCCACCAAGTTAAAGGCCCATTGCTGAAATGGCCAGAAAGTAATGAATGGAATAAGCTCCTTAACTGGAGCATGAATCAGGTAACCGTTTAATTGACATGTTTTGCAAGACTTAGCAAACTGTGCTGCTTCTTTCTCCATATCTGGCCAGTAGTAACCAGCTCTAATAAGTTTATAGGCCAATGTCAGGCCGTTAGAGTGAGACCCATAGATGCCTTCATGCACCTCTACTAATGCTCATTTGAACTCATCGGGTTCTAAACACCTAAGAAGGGTAGCATCTAGACCACATCTATATAAGTCATTAGCGATGATGATGAATCATGAAGCACTGTGGATTAAGTGATGTTTCTCATTCTGGGAGCAAGTGTCTAGAATAATCTGGTCACAAAGGTAGGAAAAGATGTGACGGTAGCGGGATGAGTCATGTCCTATGACAAAATAGATCATCCAGGAGTTAGGAGAATCATAGGCTGGGTAGCGTAATGTCTCCACTAGGAATTCATGTTTAAAATCATTTTTAGGAATCTGTAGCATAGAGGCAAGAGTAGCCATGGCAACTGCTACTTTATTATCTGCCCTTGGAACTTGCTAAAATTTGATGTGAGTAAAATACTGTTTGAGATCATCAACCAACCATTTATAAGGCACTAACTTGTCATCTCTGGTATGATAGATATCATTGACTTGATTGATGACCAATTGTGAATCTCTAAGAATATTTAGTTCATCTACATGCCACTCAAGGGAGATCTTCATACCATTGATTAGGGCTTCATACTTAGCAATGTTATTTGTACAAGGAAATAACATCTTGTATGCCTTTGGTAAAGAGTATCTTTGAGGTGTAATGAACAGTATTCTAGCACCGGACCCCTGTTGGGTAAATGAACCATCAAAAAACATAGTCCATGAGTGATGTGTGAGAAGCAATATGGAATCATCTGGAAATTCAATGTGCAATGATTGATGATCAACTAGAGGTGCTTCTGCCAACTGATTTGCTATCGGCTAGCCCTTAATGGCTTTCCTTTCAACATATTCAATATCAAACTCACTAAGAAGAATGACCCATTTAGCTAGTCTACCTGTGAGGGTAACCTTACTGAGTAAGTATTTCAGAGGATCAATTTTAGCAATTAGACATGTAGTATGAGCCAACATGTAGTGCCGTAAATTTTGTGAAGCAAACACCATTGCAAGGCAAGCCTTCTCTATAGTAGAATATTTCTTTTCATATGAGACCAGAGTTCTACTAATGTAATAGATAGCCCTCTCTTTGTTGTGCTGATCTTCTTGAGATAATAAGATACCCAATGATGTATTCATAGCAGATATGTAAAGTATAAGTGGCTTCCATGAATGGGAGGCATCAAGATTGGTGGGTTTGCAAGATACTGTTTGATTTGTGTGAAGCCTTCATCACATTCTTTGGTCCACTGATAAGTCACACCCTTGTGCAAAGTCTTGGAAAAAGGTTGGGACCTATCCGCTAGTTGAGAGATAAAACGCTAGATAGACTGCAGTCAGCCTTGAAGTGCTCTCATTTGTCTAATGTTATTTGGTGGTGGCATTTCCATGATAGCTTGTACTTTTGCAAGATCTACTTCAATACCTTTGGCGGAGATGATATAGCCAAGCAAATTTCCAGATGTTACACCAAATGTGCATTTCTTAGGATTGAGTCTGAGACTGAATTGTTCCATATGATCTAGTATAGGACCTAGATCAAAAAGATGTTTCTTTCGGTGCATGCTCTTAGCCAAAGTGTCATCCACATAATCTTCCATTTTTTTATGCATCATGTCATGAAATATAGTAGTAATAGCTCTCTGATATGTAGCATTGACATTTTTGAGTCCAAAGGGCATGACATTCCAATAGAAGGTGCCCCAGGCACATGTGAAAGCTATTTTCTCTTGGTCCTCTGGTGCAATTTTTATCTGGTTGTAGCCATAGAAACCATTTATGAGTGAGTACATTTGATACCCAGTTGTCATATCTACGATCATATCAATATTAGGCAATGGAAAATCATCCTTAGGACATGCCAAATTTAGGTCTCTGAGGTCTGTGCAGACTCTTATAGATTTATCATGTTTTGATACTGGAACAATATTAGAAGTCCACTCTACATAATCAATTACTCTGATAAACATTGCCTTAAGAAATTTCTCCAGTTTAGCTTTGACAAGTAGAGCTACATGTGGATGCATTTTGTGAAGTTTTTGCTTGACGGGCTTAACACCTGGTGCAATGGCTTAACACCTAGTGCAATGGATAAATGATGCTTGATTAGATTAGGGTCTAATCCTGGCCTATCTGAATATTTCCATGCAAAGTTAATCTTTTTGCTTCTGAAGAATGTAGTGAATTTCTCTCTTTCTACCTCTGATAGTGATTGTGCCAAGTGAATAATCTGAGGTTTTGCCTCTGTACCCAAGTTGATAGGTTGAGTTGGTTCAATAAGTACAAATGATCTCTCCTGAAAATGACTTGGAAGTGCATCAAGTGTCTCATCCTCGGGCACCTCAGAGAGGTTTTCACCCTTGGATACGTCTTTTATTTTGACTATTTTAGGCTTTGATACTACCACAAGGTGGTTTTCACCATCAGAGTGCCTATTTTTTCTTCTTTTTATTTTGTGACTAAGATACTTGATGTCAGCCTCAGTCATGTTGACACTTGCTTTGCTAGTGGGAGACGTTACAGGTTCGACAGTGTGTAGGTAACATGCAAGAGCGTAATCATTTTGGAACATAAGGACTTCACTAGATGGGGAGGTAGAGTTCTAGTCTATAAGCTCAAGATGGTGAAGTGAAAGAGGAGTGACAGGTTCAAGTGAATTCATGGTATAATCATCAAAGGCATGGACAAGCAAGTCAAGACCCAAAGCGATCTCATCCAAAGGTATAGTTGAATTCCTTTGATTCCTAGCGATTGTAGTAGATGACATGTTAACACCTAGGGAGTCAGACTCATACAACCCTACACTAAACTGTTCACCTACTTTGAGAAGGTTTTCATATGTGTTGGTTGTATCTGTATCTCTGTCAGAAGTTGTATATGACAAGCTGTCAAACTCATATTCATGAGAGTCCATTTCATCATTATGTTTCATATCAAGAACGTGATTGAAATCAACCCGTTGTCCCTAGTTGGGATGAGTTCTACCTAGAACCTCTTCTATGGTCAGATGAGCACCTATTGACCTAGGTACCTCAGTAGTGTTTGTAGCATCAACTGCTCCTGGTGTAATGAGAAGTGACTAGAATTCTTGGTCAAACTATTCTTGAAAGTGTGGTGGTATGTATAAATCACCCTGATGACTAGGATTTAGAGTGTATATTTCTTTCCACTCCTCATAAGTTAATGGAGCAATTGAAGTGGTGGAATTAGAATCACTATCAGTGTCCACTGTACTAACACACGGTACAAAGTTATCTAGCTCAGCAAAGAATGCTGCCAGATCTGGAGGGATAGGATAAGGAAAAGTATCCTCATCAGAGCTGTCTTCAAGTTCCACAACTTTAGGTGATTCTTCAGGTGTTTGTTTCATATGTTCTCAAGGTACAAACATATTTATTCCCAGCTAGAATGTGAGTTTTAGGAAGCCTATACCTGTAGAGTCATGATTTCTATGACCAATAGCTCCAAGTGGTGCAATCAATCCCTTATGATTCGTACCTATGGGACCATTTCCTTTGTAACCAAAATGCTGCATAATAGATAAACCTTTGCCATATTGCTCAGGTTTCATGTCATAAGGAGGAGTTTGTTCAAAATTGTCTTCTCCTTTATAGATCCAAGCTTTGATAGCTCTATTTTCAGCTTCTTCTTCTAATGGTACTATGGCTTGTACGAAGGTACCATCATACTTTGTTGGAGGAGTAACCGTAGAAGGTTTAGTGCTCTCAGAAGGTCTCCCATAAGAATGAGGAGACAAAGGCAAAGATATAATAGATAGCAGTGGTTCAATCTAATATCCTCCCATATCAGTTTCTTTGAGTGTCAGATTCTTTTCCATTTCTTTCAATTTGTCCTCAAGGACTTCAATAGATTCTCTATTGGTAGGCACAAGGATGTTAGCAGATTTGGTGAGGGCATTGTAATCATAGTGTGTATTAGCAGGTATAGTCACTTCAGATCCTTGAAATGGGAACTTAATGCACTGATGGTATGTAGAAGGGACAACCTGCATTTCATGTATCCATGTCCTTCCTAATAGAATATTGTATGCCAAAGGAATGTCAAGCACTTGACAGATAACATCACGTTCAACAGGGCCGACCCTAATTGGCAAGACAACTAGCCCCCTGGATTTACATTCTTCCTCATCATAGGCTTTAATGGTAATCTTTTTGCGAGCATCAATGCAATCTTTACCATAGCCTAACTCAATAAGGAAACTAGCAGAGCAAATATTTAGGCCAGTGCTGTTGTCTATGAGAACATGACGAACATGCTTGGGACCAATCATGACTTCAATGTGTAGAGGGTTATTATGCGGGTGACTCAAAGAATGGTCATATTCCTTAGAGAAAGACAAGTAATGTGAGGAGGTCAAGTGACCTACCATAGATTGAAACCAGTTGAGATCAAGATCTTTTGGGACATTTGCCTCAGTCAGGGCTTTGTCTAGGATTTCCCTGTGAGCAGGGGAGATTTTTCAGGAGCTCAAAAATAGTTATCTGAGCATTAGTATGTTGCAATTGATCAAGAATGCTGTAATTGGTAGCATTAGATGAGGAACCCACTTTTGGATTCTTAGTAACAGAGTCAACCTTAGCTTTGTCTGAAGGTTGAGTTAATGTAGATATAGGAGGCTCAGGGCCTTTGAGAATGACTTTAGCGCGAGATTGAGTAACAACATTAGTGCTCACTTGAGACTATCCCTGTTCAGAAGACTGAGGTGTAGACCCTCACAAAAGGAAAGGTGTTTTAGACTTGGAAGTATCTTCCTTTCCCTTGATAATGATGACATTACAATATTTGGTATCAATAGGTTCAACCATATTAATGACATTGTCATTGTTGGTGTATGTATAGTTGACCTTAGCATCAGTATTTTTGCCTTTAGATGATTCACATTTTCCATGAGGAGGGAATGGATCCTTGAAAGCTTGGTGATCAGAATTTTTGTTGTGACCTCCTACAACAATAACCTCACTATCGATAAGATCCTAGATTTTATGGTGCAATTTAAAACAAGTACCTATTTTATGACCTTTGTTTTGGTGAAAATCATAATAAGCGGATTCATTCCACCAAGAGGCTCTTGGTTGTGGATCATAAGGTCATGAATTATCCAGAGGAGTGAGTAAGTGGTTGTCCACAAGAGTCTTGTAAACTACCTCAAGAGGTTCTCCTAAAGGAGTGAACTCACGCTTAGGCCTAGGAGCCCAAGGTTTAGGTCCAGAAAATCATGGAGTACTTAGTTTGGATTCTGCTGTAGCCTGTTCAGTGGATTTGGCCGCTTGCATCATGGTAGTGAAATTAAAGGCAGCCTTGGAAGGCTTAGGAGTCACATTGTCTACAATGCCATCATTCACAACATTTTGGTTCTTGTTGGGAAACTTAGATTTATCTTTTCTTGAGGAAGAAGACCCTTGTTTATTTTCCTTGTGTAGGGTCAATTCTCCTTTCTTGATCATGAATGTCTCAATTCGTATAGCTTGTTTAATCATATCATCAAAGGTTTGAGGACCTTGTAACTATACTTGATACCCAAAGTTGGGAAGAAGATTATCGAGAAAGATGTCCAACTTTTTAGATTCAGGGATCTTGCGAGAATATCATGTATAGAGTTGTCTCCATCTTTGGAGAAATGCCAAGAAAGATTCCCCATTATTTTGTTTCAGGTTGCAAAGATCTTGAATATGAACCGGGTGCTGGATGTTGTGAGAATAATGTTGTAAAAATAAATTGGCAATTTCGTCAAAGGTTTTGATGCCAGTTGGTAATCAAGAGAACCATTCCATAGCTGATCGTCCCAAACAACATGGGAAAAGATGCATAAGATAGGTTGTGTCATGTATGAATTCCATGGAGAGAGCACCAAACTCTCTCAAATGGTCTTGAGGGTTAGACGTACTCAGGTATTTATCATATTTAGGCAGCTCAACTCCTTTAGGAAAAGGAGGCATGTGAAGATCTTTATCAAATTGGAAAGGATAGATGCTGTCGAGTGTGAATTGTGTGACAGATTTGTCTTTCTCTTTCAAGAGTTGAGAAAGTTTCTCTTGCATGGTTTGCATTTCTTTGCACAAATAGGAATTTTTCAGTTTCTTCCTCTTTCTCAACAAGTGTTTATACATCATAATTGGGAGGTAACTTAGCCCCTTGATTGGCTAGTTCAAGAATGTATTTTTATTTTTCCTCAGCTAGTAGAATTCCCATCATTTTACAGAAATCTTTGTTAGCACGATCTTGTGCAATCTCTTCTTGAGTGATTTCTACTTCTACATCATTAGGGGGGTCTTGAGAATGGGACTTACCCCAATTTTAAAGAGGTCAGTTTTGCTAAACTCACCACCAGATTGATTAGGATCTACCATCTTGCCAAAATGCAAGGATTCAAGGTGTAAAGACTTGGTATGAAAAGATTGAGTGTTCTCTGAATTTGGGTCTTCTTGGAACAAAGGATTTCAAACCCGAATAAGATCCATAGGAAATGACCATTTATTGTAAGGTCATCATACCGGGGAAGGAGATAGAGATGATTCCTCACTAGATGTAGCCGATAATGGTGTGGAAAGTACAGATTCATCTTGATTGATTGAAGAATATGTTTTGCCACTTCGAGTTGTGACAGCAATAGAAAAAGTTTGAACAAAGGAATGTGAACTAGGACCAAACTTGAAAATGTCTCAAAGATTGCATAGAATGTGCCAAAAGGTGAAGTATCCTTGGTGTAAATCATCTAAGATGAGGCTAGAACAACCAAGAGATGACTATTGCGACACAAGGCATGATGACATAGATTAAAAGAGATCAAAAGACATGAGACAAGACCAGTTTAAGCAAGAATTAGGTAGTTCTCAACCTAAGAAACCAAGTTTCAGACTGTGTGAAGATAGATGGCAGAAAAATAGACCCATATCAGAGACCAGATTTGATAGAAGAACAACTGATTGGAAAATTTTAGCTCACTATTTTGGACAAAAGACTACAGTTTCACGTGACGAAGTGCTATGTCGCACAAAGTTTCTCACCAAACCATGCGAAGAAATGCTCTGTTGGTGCGAAGAATGACACCAGTGTGGCAAAATAAAGACTAACAAAATAATGCACTATTGCAAAATGTCCTGTGATAGTATAATATGTATCACGCGAAGATTATCACTGAATGATGCAAAGATTGGGGAATTTCACGTGAAACTATGCAAATGGTGAAAAAAGGACATTTACAGAATTAGACTATTAAGATCAGTTTGCGTTTCCCAAGATGAAATCATGCTATTTTTTGACAGATAGTTCAAGTTATAGATTGTTTTGGACATGTTCAAGATTGATAGTTTGTGTGTTTTGACGACAGTTTCGATTGTTCAAATGATGCACCCACGCAAAACACATTAAGTAGAATATTTGTAGTGCCAGAACAAGAACAATACAATCCTAGGATAGCCAGGACAATATCTATTGAATCCCCACTTGAACCAAAGTTTAGATATGCTTACTCTTAGCGGATAACTTATAAGCTTAGAAGCATGGGCTCCTCCTTACATATGCACTCACTTCTCAGGCATACCAAGCTTTAGACCCCAAAGGAATTGCTTCGCAAAGGGATGTTATCTCTACTAAAAGCTGTAAGAATGTGGGGCATCTTAGTCAGTATTTGATCTTCTGCACCAACAGATAGAGGGTTTTTGGAAAACTAGAACAACAGTTTGTAGTAAGGTCATCCATTCAGGTGGTTGTGATCAAGTCATTTTCTTAATAAAGGGGGCTCTCCCAATCTGTTCAAAGCAAGGCTTTCACCTTACCGATGTCAGGACTTTAACACACCACTAGGGTACTAGAGGAGATTTTGGTTGCCACAATGAATTCACACCTGTCTATTGTGACATTAATCACAATAGCATTTTTTGTATACTGGTTTGGAAGGGCTTGGCTTTAGCCTATTACCGGTTGGGCATCCACTCTCACCGACTCTGTTAAAGCTCTCGAGAGGTAGCCACTCTAGAAGAATCACATGAATTTATCTTACACCCAAGATCCATAAAGGCGAGGGGAGAGGATATGTTCATGTAGTTCTTAGGATTAAAATCTAAAAAACACTTCAATCACGCAGGATAGTGATTCATTTTAAGCACCAACTGAAGTGTGTTTTAACTACTAAAAATAGATATAAGAAGTTTTTTAAAAATATGCAAGGTCTTTGACAAACATCCTACAATAAACCCATTAGTATTTTATAATGCCTTTCTTCATATCAGCATCCTGCAACAAACATGTTAGAAGTTTATAATGGCTTTCTTTATCTCAGTGTCCTACAAACCACTATTACACTGTTTCAAAAGATAAAATTAGAGAAACACAGATGTCAGAAAATAGTAGGTGGTTAGAAAACCGAGGTCAAAATATATCAAACTAAAAGCTCTAGAATCTAGTTTCGTGTGATAAAATTTTCTAGATCGCGCGAAGAAGTGTTGTACCCCATGCAAAGAACTAGAAAGTTTGCGCAAGACGTAAAAAAAGTTTGTGCGAAATAAAAATAGAACTTGTACGGAAGTACAGAAAGATTGAAAAAAATGAAAGACATGAAATGAAATGAGGCCAGAATAGAAAATTACCTGCCCCACAGTGGGCGCCAAAAATGTATGCGGTAAATTTGGCCTTGTTAACTCACCATACACTTCAACATAGTCCTTCACCAGGTACACACAAGAATGAAAATGAGATTATTCATCTTATCTGCCTGCATGATTCGACCTATTGCCTTCTATCCAGATGGGGTTTTCAAAATTGCTCTCAGGACGAGAGTCTCACAACCATAGACCAATCTAGGATTGAAGGATTTATATCCATGAATGCAATACAATGCAAGATTATTCTAAGAAATGAAAAGATGTGAGATGATCTAAGCCATGATAAAAAATGCAATTATTCTAGAAATTGAAGCTATTCTGTTGCAAAATGAAGTTATTCTATATGATATTAGCAAGAAATTGAGACAATAATTTAGTATTCTAACAATGCAAAAGTGAGTGGGTTATCCAGGGGTTTGAATGAGAGAATGAGAGTTCTTTTAGACTCAGAGGTTGTTCAGAATGGAAAGTTTCCTTTTTGAAATAAAATAGATAGAAAAGCTAGTTAAAAATAGAAATCTTTATTCAAAAGAATGTAATAAATTGTTTTCTTTCTGCTTTAGTTGTTTTCTTTCTTTGATTTAATTCTATTTTATTTGATTTATCCGTTTTTCTCTCTTTAAAGCAGATTTAAAGAGAAGTTTCCAATTCTGAGCAAAAGAAAGATTTTTGAGAGATTATCCAATTAATTAAATAAATATGACCTCATAATTGCTTTTTCTCAATTATCTGAATAATTAAATTCAATTATTGAAAATGAGGATATTTATCTAATAATTAAATATTGTTTAATTCCTTTTTTATGTGTCTCAGCTAAAGAGGGTGAATTTAATTTAATTAAAGTGCTAGGACTTTATTAATTAAATTAATTCGATCATAAGGTTTGTTTAGCCAATAGATATTTAAGAATTAAACATAATGTATGATTAATGTAGATTTAGGATTTTCTACATTTCACACTCAGGTCGAGTAGAGTCAGTTAAAACTCAGAATTTCCTAGTTCAATAGGACTTTGATGATTCAGAAGAATAACAAATGCAACAAAATTGGTTGAGGTTGCAAGATGCCAATTTTGGGGTGTTACAATATTCCCTAGTACCTTATGTGTAACCCTCTTTTGTATGTATATTGTCCTACTATATGCCTCTTCTCATAAGTAGCATGGCATGTCAAAGTGATGTAGCATAGTCCTTGTTTCCTTTGATATAGATCAAATATTTCTCTTTGTAACTTGATTATGTTCAGGTTTGTAAGGAACAATCTACTCTCTCTTGATTCCTTCCCTGGTATAGAACTCCTTGAACTCATTCCCTTTGTACTCGCCTCCATTTTTTGAACAAAGAAACTTTATCTTCATGTCTTTCAAATTCTCCACAAGATCTTTGAACTCTTGGAAGCAACTAAAAACCTCATCCTTGGTCTATAAGAAGTATATCCAGGTCTTCCTAGAGAAGTCATGAATAAAAGTAACAAAGTACTTTTATCCTCTGAGAGTCTTTGTTGACATTGGTCCACATATATCTGAATGTACTAGATCAAGAACACCCTTGGATCTGGTGCCACTCCTTGGAAAAATTTCTCTCGCAAACTTTCCCAACACACATCCCTTACATACATCATCATGCTCTGTGCTCACCTCTAGAACACTTGTCACTATCCCATGAAGCAGTTTAAGTGCTCCATGATGTATATGGAGAATCCTCCTATGTCATAGCTCTCATTCTCTAGGATTATTGATGCTCGTGAGTTCCTTAGGAGTATCAAACTAGAAACTATAAAGTTGACCACTCCTAACTCTACTAGCTATGGGTGATTTCCAGTCCTTATGCTTGATCAACACATGCACCCCTCTAAAGAGTACATTATAGTCTTTATCTTGAATTATGGATGTGGGAATCATACTCCTACCTAAGCCTGACACATGAAACACATCATGAAGGGTAGTTTGCTTGTCATTCTCCCTTTGAAACAGAATAGTACTTTTCCAAACTGAGTTGAGTTTGGACATATTCCCCATAGAAATCTGGATTCTGGTGTCCTCCTCCTTACAACTAGAGAAGTAATCTCTAACTCCTAATATATGAAATGAATCCCCACTATCTATGTACCAAACACTCTGTGAGGTTGAGTTAACCATACAAGCTATGAGTGCAAACTCATCCTCCTTTATACTAGAGAGGTCATCTGCATTTGTTGAAACTGCCACCCTCTTCTTTCTTTTCTTTTCATTCTTCTTCCTTTCTGTTCAATTGCTAACATAGTGGCCAAACTTGTGACAACCATAGCACTTGATCTTAGACAAGTCCTTCTTCTTCTCATTTTGTGGATTTGATCCTTTTCTAGACCCCTTCTTTGCTTTCCCTTTTCCTGCTAGGGTAACATTTTCCTATTCCACCTCAATTATCTGATTCTTATTATTGGTTCCATTGACAAGACTAAGTCTAAGCTCCTCCTGAGTGGAGTCACTCCATTTTCTATCCCAAATTGGTAAGGTGGCTCGTCCATTAATAACTTTAAAAAAAACATCGTACTACTTAGTAAACTCATTTAGGGATATTTTTACTATCTCATCATCATCTGGTTTATCTCCAATAGTTTCTAAATCATCCTTGACAAGTCTAAGTAAGGTGAGGTAACTTGTAACATCTTCTCCCTTGTTCATCTAGGTATTCCTCAAATTTTCTCTGAGAATCATCTTCTAGTTAGTGGTAGCATTCTGGTATAGATTCAAAATGGTATCCCACATCTTCTTAGATGTATCTAGCTCAATGATATGTATAACTATATGGTCCTTGACACCATCAAGGACTATCCTCCTTGCCCTAGCATCATCCTTCATGTACATGCTAAGAGCTATGTTGGATATGTAGGTACAACTAAAACACTGGTCACATATTTCTTGATACCATTATCTTCCAGCATAAAGAAATTTTGGCTTTCCAAACACCAAAATTTTACGCTCAATCCAATATGTCCTAATCTCTTAAACCAACTGAGGCCATCTCAATGGATAAAATAAATAATAATTTTTAAGAGGTTGAACTAGGTTTTATAAACCCTTGATTTTCTTTCCTTTGCCTATATTAAACATTTTCTACCCTTCGCTTGGCTCTGATACCATGTGAAAAATTCTATTGCATCTACTAATTATTTATCTCGTATCTTATATAGATTATTTAACTACTAAAAATTAATTCACAACTATTATTGAAAAATAACACAACTGTAATTTAACAAATAAAATCATAGATGAAAAATATGCAACACAATTAACATGATATTTTTGGACAAATTGTCTTGGAAATACCCCGAAGGGAAAACCAGTACTACAAATGAGGAATTTATATTAAACTTCAACAAATTAAGAGATACATAAAATGGTTGCCTCTTATTGGCATAGCTTTGACAATATTGTCCTCTGAAAATTCTTCTCCCAATTTCTCATGCTAATATTCCACTAATGTTGTCTCCCATGCTATCATCACACTCTTTCTATCACTACAAAACTATTTTCTAAGCCTGCAATTTCATTTTCTATCACTGCAAATGCTTCTC
The DNA here is from genome assembly GCA_018584345.1 of Thuja plicata. NCBI lineage: Eukaryota > Viridiplantae > Streptophyta > Pinopsida > Cupressales > Cupressaceae > Thuja > Thuja plicata. The sequence continues at coordinate 880,456 of MU227749.1, forward strand.
AATTTGTCCTCTCCAAATGCCCAATGACCCCTTTTATACTACTCTCATTGGGAAACAAACGACCGAGATTTAATCTCAATCAATGATTGAGATACATTAGATCCTAACAAACCCTAACAAATTAGTTTTCTAGATTTCCTTAAAGGAATCACTAAATTAATTAAATAATTATTTGCATTCTAACAAATTCTCAAGAAAACAATTATTTACTAATTTCTTGGGAAATGGGCAAACAACTATCCAAGCTACCCCTACTAACACTTGCCACCCAAAAATGAAACTTGTGTGGATCGATCATTATAGATATATCATAAAGTCAATATGTTTGGTTGAGAACATTTGGCAAGTTTAAAACAAATTTGCTAGCCCATTCGCAATTTAATAATAATAAGAATTTGGAAGTTTGAAACCAATGGGAATGGTATCACCTCATTTGAGGATAAGAGAATTGCCTAAAACAATAAGCCAAGGTGCAAGGTTTGTCCAAGAAATAAATAAAATAGAAAATCATGCTTGAATTGCAACAAGAAGTCTAGTGTTCAATGTAAGATTTGCATCACATTGCACAATGTGAATAGAGGAGTGAGGCACCAATTATAGGAAAGTGAAAGGACAACAAAGCTTTAAAAAAGATCTAGCTCATTCTATGGCATCAATTAGAAATTGACATATAATAAGTCTTCACGTGACAAATTGGGAGCTAACTAAGAAAATGAATGGTATCTATAAGCTAGTATAATTTTCATACATATTTAATTTAAAAAAATGACGTGTTGTGCATCTCCACTTTATTGTAATGTGAATTTTAAGTGTTGTACTCTCTATTTCACTTTCCTATAAAAATTTTCTTTTTATGTTGTTTTCCCACACTCACAAATTGGCATCCCCCAACTTGAGAATTACTTTTCAAAAGATAAAAATGGTTGGCATTATGTAAAAACCATCTATATTTCAAAAACAGCCATAAAAGCCTCCCATTTTAAAAAATTATACCCTTTTCAACCCTCTAAATCTATTACCCTTGAGAAAAAAAATACCAACAAAAAAATTATGCCAAAACTAGTTTCCTACCCCTTTTTTGTCCTCCTGAAACCAAGACTTGTATAAATAAATTATTTTGGTTAAGGTTAACATGATGAGTTTCGCTGGTAAGATTTTCTTCTTCACATCATGTGTGCTTTCTGCCCAAACCTTGCAAACAAAAATGGCATCCTTAAATCCCTGTAAGTATTTCATAAATATTATGGTTCTACATTGTTTAAGCACGAATACAATTTATTAATGTCCCTAGATTTTCCCTATATAATGGTATAACTATTAAAATTATAGTCACATGCACTATAGTATTAAATCTAAAATAGGAAGAGAAAGTAAGATGTAAGAAATTATAAACTGGGTGAATGTTATATGCTACTGAGTTATATGAAATAAAAGATGAACTTATAGTTGTTTATTGGTGTGATATTTACATTGTTTCAAGTAGTCAATAAATTTCCAACCACCCGACTTTATGGACTTCTCCCATTAGCATTCCTGACTATTAGCCACTCTCGTAGAAATATATGGAACATTTAGTTTGATTGGATTAGTACTTTCAATTGTCTAATCAAGTATGTGGTCTTTTAATTCCCATTTCTATGGTTAACACTCATTATTACCACTCATTCCATAATATTCCAGTGGTCGTGCGTCTAACTGAAAAATTTGTAAAGTAACAAATCCAAGGTTTTTTTTGAACCCTCCCCTTATTTCAATGCAACCTTATAACCTAAATTAGTCTGCTACTTCAAAAGTTGAATAAACTATTGATCACTTGACTATGTTTAGTATATAACCTCTTGTTATTATTCACATGTGAAAATTGATGTTATTGTATTCATCCACTCGACTAATATTATAACTCCTGCACTTTTTTTCTTGGAATGTTCAAAAGCTCAATAGATTATCAATCACCCAACTGTATTCTTTGTATAAGTTGTTATGACTGGCCTATGGTGTTGATGTAGAGAAAGCAGCCACACAACCTAGATTGGTCTTCCTTGACTAGAAGAGCCTCAAATCCCTACCTTAAGCCTTCTCCTTGATCCAAAAACTCCTAGAGGGTCTATACCTCCTCTCTTAGGTGGAATTATTATGCCACAACTCTCCCTGACTCCTAGGAACTTCTCACAACTTGGATCCAATTTAGGCTTTAGGGATCAATTCCCTTAAATAGACAAATTGAAGGATTTCTATTCCAACTATATGGTAATTAAATTCAATGGTGGGAAGGCCTTATCCTAACCTAATACACTAGGAATCAATCACTTTTAGAGTTCCTAAACATGCACAACCTATCCTACTCAAATTAGGATAGTCATCCTAGTAGCCCTTCTTACGCTATTTTTTGTGGATAACTCCCAACTTCTCCAAATGACTTATCAAAATACTTACCTTTTTGTATACCCTTTATCCTTTTCCTTTAGACACCAAGAGATGGATTTTAGACTTCACTCCTACAATATCAAACTCTCACTCTGTCCATAGGCCTAATTGGCTAGAACTAGCTTGGATAACAAACCAACAGTTTGAAAATGGGTTCTTGAAACCAAATCAACCCCTTGGTACTATTCCCTATACTCCAAATTTTCAATCCAAACCATTCCCTAAGTCTCTTCATATTGGAATTATATTGGAATGATGTACTGAGAGGGGAGGAGTGAATCAATACCTCTAAAACTTTTCTTGGTTAGCCCATTAACCCTTAGTCATCAGTTTGTGAATTATCTTATCTAACTATTCATCTTTCTTTATGTATATGCAATCATAACATAAGTTTTTTAATATGTAACCATACAAGAAACATTCCTAAAAATAGATAACACATGACACAAGATATGATATCGCAGAAAACTCCTGTTAGGAAGTAAAAGTTGTGGTGGGGATTGTTACCCACAAGACTTCACTATCTACAGATAAGAAGGTGTCGGTTAAGGCTTACAATTGGTCACTTCTGATGACCTACCCTGTTAGGAGTATTACAATGGAGACCTATTAATATCTACTTCATTTGAAGCTTTAGCAACACTATTAAGTGTGCACTTTGTTAAGAGATTTGTAAAGAACGGTTAAGTCCACCTTCTACAAAAGGATTTTAGATGTGATGCACTTTCTAGAATGCAACTAAATAAGTCTTTGATCTGATGATGTATGAAATCTCTAATTTCTGATAACAGATCCAATAAAGCTTCCTATGTATGAGTAATCATCGTTTCATGACTGAATAATACCTTTGTCTGCTTGTCGGTAGCCTCAGTGTGTTCTTGATAACTGATGTGATATGTTTCTAAAATTTACATGAATTCTGCCTTTTGCTCCTTAGATGCTCTTCATGGCTATCAAAAACAATGAATTCATAATTCACAATTGATTGAATATCTATTTATACTAGATTTTAGCTCAATCCTTGATTCACGCTTTCGTAAGTTAACTCTAGATCCAAGGTTTACAACTTGACCTTAATCTTTAGTTAGATACATTTTAGATCCGTTAGGATGCTTTAAAACATTTACATAAATCTTTCTTGACCCTCAAGTAATTATTTAAAACAAATTAAAACTCTATAAATAGAATTACAATGCTTTATCTGACGTTTAAAACTCAGATCCACTATTTGTGGGTTCTCTAACTGTCTGTCAGTTCTGATGGTCGGGCTTCTTTGTCAGTTTGTCAGTTTTCTTTGCCGTCGGTGTTCCTTTCTTGAGCTGTTCATCGGGCATGCCTTTTCTGCTCTATCGATTTTGTTCTTAAAACTGTGTCATCGGTGTTAACACTTGTCAGTGTTTGTCGGTCAATTTCATACTTAGCATTTTCTAATGAACTTTTTTTTTTTCTATCGGGTATGCTCACTGTCTGGTAGTTATGCTTGTACCAATGATCTCTGTTAATGTTTTTCACTAAGTGTACTAATGGAAAAATAATGTCATCAATCTCCCCCTTTGACATTAGTATCAAATACATGAAATGTGCAACATATTGAATGTACTAGTATGTACACCTATGTATACTCCTTTAGTCATTTGAATGACTCCCCCTATGTATATGTTAGTAAGTGTAAGTATATATACATTTCCTTATGTACTCTTTTTTTTTATATATTGTACATAACTGTCTTTACATATTTGTTCCTTCTGTACATACAATATAAATTTCCTTTCTATTCCTCCTTTTTTGATAATAAGGCAAAGGTACTTACATCTTGTCAAAAAGGTGGGAATGTGAGGACTTAATCTCCTCCATCATCTTTTCCCATTTTTCCTTCAGCATTTCTAGAGCCATGTGCTCAAGTGACATCCTTACGTGTATATTATAGATGTTATCTACTACAGACATCTCTGGGGTTGCAATTAGGTTTCTTGCTTAAAAAATATGCTGTTGTAGAATAGTAAGATTAGGCAAGATGCGTGCCTGTAGTTTGGAAATCTCACCTCGTAGTTGTGTTTTAGCATCCCATATTTCTTGCCTTAGCCTCTTAGCCTTAATGACCTTGTCATGATATGCCTTGATACTGTCTGCATTTGAGGTTAGGCTTTGTGCACTCGTTGTGACATTAGAATCTATTTCTGCGAAATTGTCACTATTTTCTTTTGTAAACTTTTCAAGCATGCACATCTTTTAAACTAAGGTAATTGCAATAGCAATCATTGGCTCTAATTGATTAGTTAGTTCAGAGAGCTTTACCGTGTTCACTGCTACTTCTTGGTTGATTTTATCAATTAAGTTGTATTGATGCTTTTTCTCTGCTTGTTCTTCCATAGCTTGTTTTGCATCTATATTCTGATCTGTGATGGCATCGGTAAGAACAACTATTTGCTCCTTAACTGTAGCATTTTGTTCCAGTTTCACCTTAGGAACCAGTTGTTGGAGAATGTCTCTTGCCTTGTCAAGTGCCATTATTTCCCTGTGTTCCTATATCATTTTCTTCTGAATGGCTTTCCTTTGGCATATCACTCCAAACTCTTGAAGTTTATCACTATCCAAAGTAGTAATATCCTAGTTTGGGACTTCTATTACCTCATCCATTGTAATAGCCAAGATGTCTTTCTTCAATGGTTTCTTCTTCTTCTTTGGCCGAGTGGAAGATTGATGTATTACCATTTGTAATCATTGAGATTGGGTTGATTTGGTAGGTGAGGGTCGAGAAGATGAAGTGTCCTGTTGTTTTTGTTTTGAGTCCACTGACTGGTTTTGTGAAGACGTCTCCTCATTGGCCTTAGGTGTATCAACAGATATATTTTATTGTTGTTGTGTGCCTTCATCCTACTTTACTTCTTCACTCTTATCTTTTTTTTCAACCTTTCTCAATGTATCCTTAGTTTTGTTATCTGCTTCTTTGTTTTGTTCATTTGACACTTCTTGTTGATTGTCGGTTGCATCCTTCATTTCTGTATCTGTATCCTTTTGAGTGTTAGATGCAGCTTTGTTGTCATCAGTACCCATATCCTTGGGTATATCATCATCTTTCTTAGATGATTTATCCTGACTTGATTGAATATCAATAGCATCTATTAATATATTCATGTTTGTGGGTGTATTGATTGTTGCAGTGTCAATAGTTGAATCCTGTCCATCGGTATTGCCATGTACAATATTTATGTCTTCATCTTTTTGTACCTATACTATAGGGACTTTTCCTCTAGTGTCATTGACAATGTTGTCTAACCATGATTCATCATTTATATCATCATCTAAGTTACCTTTTATTGTTAACTCTTCTTTGGTAACTTCTTCATCATCTAAATTGATGTGAATTGGACTTGCTGGTACTTATTTTTTCTCATTTTTGTCAGGCCATTCTTCATCTATAATGTCAACCTATTTCTAGCCAGTTAATTGAACTTCTTCACTATCTAACTAATCTATTGATTTATCTTTCTGAGTGATGGTTTCCTTCTCATGACTGCTCTCCTTAGCAGGATTGAGTATCTTGATCCATTTATCATGAGCTTCTTGTTCTAGCTCTATAAACTTCTCTTCCAGAAATTTGTAAGCTCTCATTTTGGGAAAGAATTTTTTCTCATATTTCTCCATGATTTCATGTATTTCTTCCCTTTTTGATTCAGGAAGCATAAGAGAAACAAGTACTCTTTCTCTTATCCTCTTCTCCTCATGGAGTGCAAATGTGAACCTAGAAGATAATCTTATCAACAGTTCTTGTGGTACATCACATGTGGTGAATTGAAGTGGGACATAATAGTGTCTGCACATTTTAGCTATAATTGCATCTTCAATTTTATTCTATTCTACAGAATCCCATCTTAATCATTTCCTAATTTTAGGATGTCCAATAGATGATGCTTCAGAAATGTACTTACGAATTTCATCAATGTTTTCAAAAGTTGATGTTACCTTTGTTGTTTCCTTTGCTTGTTCAATTGCAGTGTCAGGCTCATCCATAGCTAAGTCCTCTAAGTCCTCATTTGTCTGAACAAATTTCCTCCTTTAGGTAGGTGTCCTAACTGGTTGTTTTCCCTTTGATGTGTCAGGTTTCCTTTTATACACCTTTCCTTTTACCATGGGAGAGGGAGTTGCATTCTTTTCTATCTAACTCCTTGTTCTTGACTTCTTAGGTGGAGAAGGAGGTGGTGAATCAGATTGTTCTTCCTCTGATTCATTTTCCTCTACTGTATCACCGATGGGTAGCTGGTACTTAGTGAGTTCCTCCTTACCCTCTTGTTCCTCTTCTCCTTTAGAAGATATATTCAAGTTCTTTTTCAGATTCTTCACCATTCTGCTTGACTATTTTACAACTTTCTTGATAACAAGATTTGTTTTAATCTTCTATTTGGCCTCTTCATAGGTTCCAAATCTTTGTTTCTTCTTGTCCACTGGTTCATTCAGTAGTGCCTAAATGTACTCATTGGCTAGTCTTGCTTTGATTTCATTTTCTAACCGTGTAAGCCATGACTTCCTAGGTAATATAGCTTGGATGTACATGAAGTCAGTATCTACCATGAAACATATATTTTCTTTGTGTCCCTCTATCATATTTTCAAGAATTATTGTTCTATCTTGCAACATTTCCTGAATGGTTTTGAAGTATTCATGCATAGAATTATCCAAATATGTTCCTAGTGATTCTATGAATTCACCTATCTGTATGAATTCACCTATCTGAATGGTTATGGGTCTGTTTGTGTCCCATACAACTTTTCCTATGGAAGGAAAGTATTCTTCAAAGTAAAAGAATATGCACATTGCGAGGGAGCTAAACTTACAAGTGTTTGTCCTTGAAGATCTTATAGTGCACATGTTCTCCTCTGGTTGATGTAACAGGATCTCTGCAAGATCCATCTTCTTTCCCTGTTTGATGATCTTGTATGTTGTTCTCATAGCAGTACTTGATATACTATTCATTCTGCTTGCCTGGAAGATTTTATATCCAACAAAACATGCTCCAAACTTCAACTCTACATCGGTAATGGTGTTGACTTTGAGTGCTCTTTTATCTGATTTAGCACCAGTCACTTTTTCCAATTCTGCCAGGGATGGGTGTTGTTGAGCTTGTGGTTTGTCAGTCATAGGATAACCAGTAACCATGTGAATAACATATTTTTTTATTGGCTTTGGCTTATTAAGCCATAAAGTCCTGTTGTGTATTCTTCTAAGAACAATCTTTATCCACTTTGTTTTGAAGAATTTGGGAAAATGCAGTGCATTTGTGAGTCCCTTTACTTCCACATGTTTATGCTCTTCTTTGAGCTTTCTAGCATCATCACATATTTTCCTGTAGGCATTATCTAGGTCTAGATCTCCTATTTCTGACATCTTGCAGTGTATATAGGACCTTACGTCCTCTACCAGCAAAACCCTAGGTGAGATTCTTAAGAATGCTCCAGAATCGTCAGGTTGTGATGCAATTTATGGGTGTAGTTTGAATTTGGGTTCAGCACAAGAGCCTCTGCTGACAAGCTTGAATGATTTCTTCTTGTCTTCCTTAATCTTCTCAACTCTAGAAGTCGATGCCATCGTGTTGCAAAAATTTAGGTCTTTTCGCAAATAAAATAGTGTGGTCAGTGAATGTGATTACTTATGGATTCTCTGTGATTTCCTGTGAATGTGAATGCTTTGTGTCAAATTGATTCTTGCTGGGTCGCACTCCAAATTGCTTGAAATTGCTCTGCTTTGCTCAAAAATTGTGGGTGCAAAAATGATTTTACCTATCAGGCTTTATAATCTTTTTGTGCCCTAAGTTGTCATTAATGCTTACCAACTTGTCGGTATATAAAGGCTGACTTTGTCGATAGAGACATTCATAGCATCTTTGGTGTCTGTACAAAGCGTTGGGGTTGCTAGCAGCTTTGGTGACTTCACCGATGATGATCGGTAAAGTGGCAAAGACAGCTTTCGTTGTCTCAAGATTCACCGATGTTCATCGGTTTACACTTAGCTTGTGTAATGACTGACACATTCCGGTAAGTAGTGCTAACTTTTCTGTGTGTGTTCACTGATGCAAATTGTGCCTAATAACTCATGGTTGCTTTTCAATATTTTAATAAACAACAATATATTGCACCTTTATTCATGCTAATATTACAATATGAACTATGTGTAATGGAACTGATGCATAATATAACTTGTCATAATGCAATTCCATACATACTTGTGCATTTTAGTTGGATGTAGTGATGTCACCGGATCCATTGGATGGGGTGTCATCATTTGTATTTCTTGTTCTTGCACCTTCAATGTTTTTGGATTTTACCCACATCTTGTTTCTCATTCTCTTGATGTCATCAATGATATTTCCATTGGGATGAGCACTTGTATCTGTCAGTCAATTTTTGCAATCTTTTATCACATGTCCAACCTTATGACAATGCAGACATGCCATACCTGGATTGGTCCAACCTCTTAACCTTCTGGTCCACTTTATCATACAGTTGGCAGCAATATGACCATACCTTCCACATGTTGTGCAGTTTACCCATGTGTTATAGTCCCAAACATATGAGTTACCTACTCTTGTTGGTTCGTGGCTATTATCAGTTTCCTTTGGTGTCTAGGCCTTGTTGTTCTTTTTCCAGCACTCTTCACGTGTATGTGCATTCATCTTGCAGGTAGGACAGTATTTGTCCATGTAGGTTTTCCTCTTTGGTTTTATCATTTTGGATCTGCATTCATATGCCTTGTGTCCTTTCTTTTGACATTTATAACAATTACCAATAAGAGTAGATTGTGCATGAGAAATACCTTTTATTTTACTTCTACAGATGTTTGAGGTATGGCCGGGTTTTCCATAGTTATTGCATGACAACTTCTTGGATATTGGGTTTGTGAAAGAATTCCTTTGCTCTGGCTGATTAGAAGATTCACCATTCTCGTTGTACCCTAATCCTATGTAGTTATTGACTCTTCTTTGTCCATCAAGAAAATCATCCATCCTTTTGTTGCTTTCTTCAAACTTTTTGATCAATTCGTTGTGTTGATTGTGGACTTTTATTTCATGCTTCAACTTTTCATTCTCTTAGCTTAGCTCACCAATAATCTCTATTATTTCAATCAGTTCTGTGTTTATTTTGTTTGCTTCTTGACTCATAAGAATAATCTGGTTGGTAACCTCATGGTGATGCTCAGTAAGTCTTTGAATATGTGATTCTTTCTCTTGCAGCTTCTCTGTTATTTTCCTCCTATCATCAATGGCTAGTGTTCTTTCATTTTCAGCTTTTCTTGCATAATTCATGACATCAATCATTTTCACCATTTGAGTTTCTTGATCGATTTGTAGCATCTTGATTTGCTCTGTCATATGTCGATTGACCTCTTGTAGACTTGTAATTTCTTCTACTGATGCATTTGAAGTTGTGCTTGTTGATGATTCTGCTGTATCAAAGTAATTTGGTATTTCTAATTCTTTGTAGTCCTTCTCATTCGCCTGGTGGCCAGAATCTTTCTTTCATCAAGAAGTTTTCTTAACTTGATTCTTGCCTCTTTATACTACTCATAGTTTATCTGCATCTATAGCTGCTCATTCTCAATAGTCATGTCCAGTCTATACTTTTCCATTGCTCTGATCTTTTCTCTTAAGTATTTAAGCTTTTCAAGAAAGAGACTTAGCTCTGATACCAATTTTTGGAAATATATTGGAATGATGTATTGAGAGGGGAGGGGTGAATTAGTACCTCTAAAACTTTTCTTGGTTAGCCCATTAACCCTTAGTCATCAGTTTGTGAATTATCTTATCTACCTGTTCATCTTTCTTTATGTATATGCAATCATAACATAAGTTCTTTAATATGTAACCATACAAGAAACATTCCTAAAAATAGATAACACATGACACAAGATATTATATCATAGAAAACTCCTGTTAGGAAGTAAAAACTGCGGTGGGGATTGTTACCCACAAGAATTCACTAACTGCAGATAAGAAGGGGCTGGTTAAAGCTTACAATTGGTCACTTCTGATGACCTACCCTGTTAGGAGTATTACAGTGGAGACCTGTTAAGATCTACTTCATTTGAAGCTTTAGCAACACTATTAAGTGTGCACTCTGTTAATAGATTTGTAAAGAACGGTTAAGTCCACCTTCTACAAAAGGATTTTAGATGTGATGCACTTGTTATAATGCAACTAAATAAGTCTTTGATCTAATGATGTATGCAATCTCCAATTTCTGATAACAGATCCAATAAAGCTTCCTACGTATGAGTAATCATCTTTTCATGACTGAATAATACCTTTGTCTGCTCGTCAGTAGCCTCTGTGTGTTCTTGATAGCTGATGTGATCTATTTTTGAACTTTGCATGAATTCTGCCTTCTACTCCTTAGATGCTCTTTGTGGCTATCAACAATAATGAATTCATAATTCACAATTGATTGAACATCTATTTATACTAGATTTTAGCTCAATTCTTGATTCACGCTTTCGCAAGTTAACTCTAGATCCAAGGTTTACAACTTGACCTTGATCTTTAGCTAGATATGTTTTAGATCCATTAGGATGCTTTAAAATATTTACATAAAGCTTTCTTGACCCTCAAGTAATTATTTAAAACAAATTAAACTCTATAAATAGAATTACAATGCTTTATCTGACGTGTAAAACTCAGATCCACTATTTGCAGGTTCTCTAACTGTCTGTCAGTTCTGATGGTCGGACTTCTTTGTCAGTTTGTCAGTTTTCTTTGCCGTCAGTGTTCCTTTCTTGAACTGTTCATTGGGCATTCCTTTTCTGCTCTTTTAGTTTTGTTCTCAAAAATGTGTCATCGATGATGTCCTGTTTACTTCGTCGGTGTTAACACTTGTCAGTGTCCGTCGGTCAATTTCATACTTAGCATTTTCTCATGAACTTTTTTTTTGTTCTATCGGGTATGCTCGCTGTCTGCCGATTATGCTTGTACCTATGATCTTTCTCAATGTTTTTCACTAAGTGTACTAATGGCAAAATAATGTCATCACTTCAGTCAATGAGACTTGTTATCCAATCTATCTCCTACTTTCCTAGTCAAATACATAGAGATATTTGACCTAGGGCTGGGTGGAAAACCCCTCCAACATAATCCTCTTCTTTTGTGCTTTAGGAATCTCCAAGATGACTCCCCTAACTTGCATTTCCAAAAGGGACATGCTTTTTTCATAGTGGGAAAGCAACTTAGGGCTCCATGAACAATTTTCCCTCAGTTTCTAGGGTTTACAGAACTAGTGACCTTGCAATTTATTGTTCTCTCACCAAACCAAACCAAATCCCCCCAAACCAAAAGAACAGATCAGATAGATCACTAAGAAAAAAAAATCAATTGGATTTTCATCCGCACTAATCTGTACAGTACGTACAAACTTGAAAAACATAGTAACTATACACAAAATAACATAATTATTTATTTGTTCACCCTTCCAAAAGTCTATACCAACATTCATTTAAATACCAGTTGCAATATTCATGAATACAATTCAAATCATTATGGACCGAATTAACAACTTTTCAACTATACCGAGCAACTTTTTGAAAAGTTGTCAATGTTGTCAAACAACATTTTTGACAATTTTGTGAATTAGTAACTTTTTGCACACTAGGCTTGTAATGTCACAAATGGCTTCAAAAACATGTCCTAATGACATAAATATAGTGAGAAACCTAGAAATCACAATTTTATGCCTATTTGATCATTTTGGCATCCTGGTTTAAAATTGTAGCTAGGATCCAAAAGGTCTTACACTTGGGCTTATTACATTTTACTCATCTACCAACTGATCCCAAAGGACCCTAATCTACCCTAGTAGCTTTGGTGTCCTACACCATACACCTCAGGCCACTAAAACTCAAGTCCCTCTAGTTGTAATGTCTGCAACTTGGAGTTCCATCTTCTCAATTTCCTTCTCTATTAGCCATGTAGCATCTTCATATGTCTTGTACTTCCACTTGATTAGATACTCATGATATGCTCTCCTCCTAGTTTGTTTACTGACACTTGTGTCCAAGAGGGCTTCAACTTCATGTTGATTTGGGTGAGGAAGTTGTTGAAGTACTGCAACTTCATGTGTTCCTTCTAGACTTAGATCAAAGACATCAGAACCTTTATAGGCATAAATATCACATACATTGAAAGTATTAGACAATCCAATGTCTAGAGGTAAATCAATTTTATATGCATTATTGCCACATTTCTGTAATATCTTGAAGGGTCCCATCTTCTTTATGATCAATTTTGTATACTTCCCTTTAGGAAGTCTCTCTTCTCGGAGGTGGATTATCACCATGTCCCCTACCTTATACTGCAAATCCCTTCTTCTTTTATTTGTCATCTCTTTGTACTTCCCTAAATTTTCCTCAAGTCTTCTCCTGACTTCTTGGTGAAGTTCTTTCATGACATCTGCAAATTCCTCTACTTGTGCACTCCTTCTTTCCATACTACTCATGTCTCTTAACTCCATTACACCTCTAGGGTGTGTCCCATATACGAGTTGGAATCAACTATGACCAGTGATCCTATTCACTGAGTCATTATAGGAAAATTCTGCCTGTGGTATTATTGCATCCCATGTGGCTCCATGGTCTTTTGTTGGACATCTCAATAGGTTTCCAAGGGGCCTGTTTATGACCTCTTTCTAGCCATCTGTTTGAGGATGATATGTCGATGAGTATGACAGGTTGGTCCCTAATCTTTTCCACAGTGTTCTCCAAAAATGTCCAAGGAATTTTGAATCCCTATCAGAGACTATGGTCATTGGTAATCCATGAAACCTCACTACTTCCTTGAAGAATATCCCTGCTATATGAGAGGAATCATAGGTTGTTTTGCAAGGAAATGGGCCATTTTGGAAAACCTATCTACTACCACATAGATACTATCATATCCCTGTTTGGTTCATGGTAGGCCCAATAAAAAGTCCATGTTGATGGAGTCCCAAGGTTTCATTAGGATGGGTAAAGTGTTATACTATCCTGCATTGGATGATCTACCCTTGGCTTTCTGAAAAACCATGCACTTCTCAAGAAACTATCTTACCCTTGTCTGCATTTTGGGCTAGAAATAGAACCTTCTTACGATCTTTAAAGGTTTTTCCAATCCAAAGTGACCTCCTAAGCCTCCACAATGCTTCTCCCTTATGATGTTCTCTCTCTTGGATCCCCTTGGAATATAAAGATGACTTCCTCTCAAAATTAATTCCTCCTGCTACATGTAGTCTGCAAAATCACTATGATACCTATCACTCATATCCTTGCATACCTGGTATTCCTCTAAGAAGTCTTCATCATGTTCATACATCCCTTTCATGGAATTGATTCCAACACTCTCCAATCTAAGTTCTTGAATGGTCAGATTCCTTCTACTAAGGGCATCTGCAACCTTATTGGTTATACCCTTCTTGTGTTTAATTTTGAAATTATATGCTTGGATGTATTCCATCCACTTGTTGTGTCTATAGTTTAACTTATCTTGTCTATTCAAAAATCTCAAAGCATGATTATCAGTATAAACTATGAACTCCTTAGGAAACAAATAATGCCTCCATTTCCTTAAAGATTGAACCATTGCATACATTTCCAAATCATAGGTTGAGTGCCTTTGTTTTTCCTCATTCAACTTCTCACTAAAGAAGGCTACCAGTTTTCCTTCTTGACTTACGACCCGGCCCTATTGTTGGCATCATATTCTATTATGAACATTTTCTTGAAATCAGGAAAAACAAATATGGGTTCTTTTGCTACCCTCCTTTTCAAGTATTCAAAAGATTTATCTGCTTCATTTTTCCATACAAAATGATAGTTTCTTCCACCCTTGATTGTGTCAATCATAAGGGCACAAACATTTCTAAAACCCCTAATATATTTTCTATAAAAATTGGCTAGCCCATGAACACTTTTTACCTCACTAGAAATCCTTGGTGTAGGCCTATTGAGTATGGCTTCCACCTTTTCTGGATCCATTTTGAGATTTCCCTTTAAGATGACAAATCCAAGGAACACCAACTCTTCCTACAAGAAGACACATTTATCCAAATTGACCTTTAAGTTTTCTTGTTTGAGCCTTTCCAAAACCAACTCCAAGTGGGTTAGATGTTCTTCTCTATTCTTACTAAAAATCAATATGTCATCTAGATATACAACCACAAAATGATTAATAAAAGGTTTCAATACTT
>MU227749.1:965561-978103 GCA_018584345.1 Thuja plicata
AAAGCTTTCTATTTTTAATTGGCTTTTCTAGTTGTTTTATTTCAAAACAGGAAAGTTTCTATTCTGATCTTCTCAGGGTTTATAAAATAACCCTCTTTCTTCATTCAAACCCCCTGAAATTATTAGAAAAAATTGCATTGTTAGAATACTGAATTGTTGTCTCATTTTCTTAATATCATATAGAGTAATTTCATATTGCAAATAGAATAGCTTCAATTTCTAGACTAAATTGCATTGAAATCATGTCTTAGTTTAGTATCTCATATTTAAATTCATTAGCATAATATTTGCATTTGCATAGCATTTATCATGTCAAATCCTTCGGTCTTAGATGGTCCATAGTTGTGAGGCCCTCGTCCTGAGAGCAAATTTCAAAACTCTGTCTAGATAGAAGGCAACAGGTTGAATCACGCAGGCAGGCAGGATGAATAACTCATATTCAATCTTGGTTGTACCTGGTGAAGAAGGACTATGTTGAAGTGTGTGGTTGATTGAGAAGGCCAAAATTAACTCATACAATAATAACCCAGGCAATCTTCCCGGTTATAACTTCTAGGGACAGTTAGCATTAATAGTATCAATGGCACGAGAAACAAGCTACAATAAATTTCTTGGTTCTATTTTTGAAAGAATGGTTGAAAATGATCCTGATTTCTCTATTGATGCTCTCAAAACATCAGTAGAGTCTGATGAAAATTTGAGATCAATTTTGATCGGTGAGGAAATTGATAGATGCCAGTGGATAGAAGCTATAACAAAGGATCTCACATCAAGAGATTACTGTCGAGGTGATTCTAAACTAGGTACTAGTTACAGTCTACGTGATGTGTTTGTGAAGAAGAAAACAGAGGAAAAAGAATTGTGTCTTCAAAGTAAACAAGTCACAAAGAAATTCACTGTGATCAATAATCATGAGAATACAAGAATGCTTTCAAAAGGCTATGAAAATACTCATTTGGAAAGGTGTTGCATTTACTTGTTACTCTCGTCTTTCGCCTGGATCTGATGGATTTGTACTCGCTGTTGTCTATGATAACCGATTGTTAAAAGCTAAAGATGGTTTCTTAGGTTTAGTGGCCTTTCCGCTGGGATTAAAGAAAAGTTCTGCTGTCATTAGAACCAATTACTGTGTCAGTGCTCAAGATGCTTCTGTTTGGACAGTTGTAATTTGTGAACATGGCCTGAAAGATAAGAGTCACCCTTATACAACAAGGATGAAAAGTGTTTTCAAATACTCAAGGAACACTTGCAATTTCACTTTTGCTAGTGAAATGAAATCATTTTTTCTCATTTCTATTGAAGAAAGTAAAAATGTTTAAGTCATTGAGGCGGTTAAACAAACATTATGCAAAACTTCAACACGACTGTCGATGGATTTCATATTTAATACCTCAGATGAAGAGAAGAAAGATCTTTTGAACATGAATGAAGTTAAGTCGATCTTTGAGCTTGGACACAAGATCTAATTTGCAAAACCAAAGTGAAGTAGAGAGAAGAAAGTCTTCTTACCTTGTAAGAATCAATTGAACAGGAATTGAAGAAAGAAAGAACCGGCGGTTCAGGTTTAGTGGACGTGTGTTATAGAATTAAGAAGATATGGTAGAGGGACCTCATGAAGAGTCAAGGGTGGTAAAAAGGTATCAAAAGACTGTGACAGGGCTGTGAGAATTTTTTCTCCTAAGTTGTAGCTAGCAAAGAAGAACAGTGGAAGGATAGACAGTACCTTAGAGGAAGAGACAGAGGACTTTTGTGAAGACAGTTATTTTAGTTTCCTTATTTTAGTGTGTGCAGGTATTCTATAAAGGTGTTTGGTGTGGTTTAATGAGCATGGTTGTGTGTTTTTTGTTGTTGTCAGTTATTTGTGGGTGTGTTACAGCAGTATGCTGCCGTTATAATGTTTGTAACATATTATATATTCTGTATTTTACATTTGGAAGTCAAACAGTGATGTTTGTGGTATTTTGAGTGATTTGGGTGAATTATGGGAGTGAATTATTTTGTGTTACTTTTGTTATTAATTAGTTTCAGATCTGCTTATATTGTGCTCATAGCAGAAAAAATCAGTTTCAATAACATTCTCTAAGGTATCATTTCAATTGGCCCCTTGTATCCAGGCGTAGCTTGCTAGTTTTGATAGATTTAGGTGTTTTTTGTGTTTATTTTCAGATCTAAAATTATTAATAAATATTTTATTGAGGTCGTTACAATTGTGCGTGTTGAGAAGGAGTTTTCATTTCAGTTGGCCTCTTCCATGCAAGACCTAAGGAGGTTTCATTTCAGTTGGCCTCTTCCATGTAAGACCAGCTCCCCAGTTTTGATAGATTTAGGTGTTATTCGTAGAATATATTGTAAATTTATGTCCAGTTCTAAAATTATTAATAAATATTTGATTCAGGTCATTACAATTGTGCTAAGAAATATTTGATTGAGGTCATTACAATTGAGCCTATGGTAGCATTCCTAATGGTCAAATTTTTTTTTTTTTTATAATTTCAACACCAACCTTATCCCTAATTCTAATAGCATAAACAAGGTAGCTCACACATGCAACTAGTTACATGGTAGAAGCCACAAGTCTAAGAAAGACTCTTGAATCCACTATTCTATCTCCATAGTGGTACTCACACAAATATACCACAACTTATCATCTAAGCATTTTGCACATTTCTAAGGCCACAAGTCTAAGAAATACTCTTGACTCCACTGTTCTATCTCCATAGTGGTACTCACACAAATATACCACAACTTTATCATCTAAGCATTTTGCACATTTCTAAGGGATCCATTCGAACCTTTTGAATCTTTCATATGATTTGATTACCATCAACGAAGTTTTGTTATTCACACTGCTCAAATGAAGCCCTCAAATGCACTAATGGCACCACCAAGTTGAAATATCAAACTTTATTGTAGGTAGTGAAAGGTGTATTGAGTAGTGGGAAAACTCCAATGTGCAAGAAATTGTCATAGCTAATGGACATCATCTCGATCATGCAAAATTTACCTCACCAAAAGGCTAAAAC
The DNA here is from genome assembly GCA_018584345.1 of Thuja plicata. NCBI lineage: Eukaryota > Viridiplantae > Streptophyta > Pinopsida > Cupressales > Cupressaceae > Thuja > Thuja plicata. The sequence goes on from MU227749.1 coordinate 968,585, forward strand.
TACATTTGTATTTACATCTAATTTTGCACCGAGATCAAAGTAAACGATTTACATAGCAAATATAGTCCAACTTTAAATTTAGACAGAGATTGCAACAAACAAAGAGATATTCTCAAGTTAACATATTGAGCATTTGTAAACACTTATCCATGGTTATTTTTATTTATTTTCTACAAGCAACATCTTCTCTTGTCATGTCAAGAAATTAGATTGCAACAATGCAGAACAAAAATGGAAATAAAAACCCAAACATTATATTTATTGTAAAATGTGTTGTAAAGTATAAATTGTCAAGAGAACATGACCATTCAGTTCATATATATTAATATATATCTAGGCTGATTTTTTAGATTCTACAAAAAGACTAATATTTGTAATATGAATGTTATTATTAAATGAGATTATCTAGTATTAGGATTATATATATTCAGCCATATATTTTGCTTCAATTGAAAAACGAGTCAATTTCAATGATCATGGTTGATCCTAAAATCATCATGAAACCTAAAGTAGATATCCATTCTTTAGATACCCTATAGTCTGAATCTAAATATCCAAGTAGTTTGGAATCTATTACTTCCCTTCAGATATTGAAAAACCCTATTTTCTGCTACCCAACAACTTCCTCTCAATCATTGTATGAACCTAGAAAGAACACCAATGACAAAAATGACCCTATTTTCTGCTACCCAACAACTCCCTCTCAATCATTGTATGAACTTAGAAAGAACACCAATGACAAAAATGAAACATATGATCTAGTTGTAGTTACATTGATCAAACTTCCAAGAGTTTAAATACTATATGTATCTTCAAACTTGTATCGTCTATTTTGCAAAACCAAAGTGAAGTTGAGAGAAGAAAGTCTTCTTACATTGTGACGAATCAATTGAAGGAGGAAAGAGTTGGTCGTTCAGGTTTAATGGATATAGAACTAAGAAGAGATGGCAGAGGAACCCTATGAAGGGTCAAGGGTGGTAAAAAGGCATTAGAAGATTGTAACAAGACTATGAGAAGTTTTTCTCCCAAGTTGCAACTAATAAAGAAGAGTAGTGAAAGGACAGACAATACGTTATAGGAAGAGACCGAGAATTTTTGTGCAGAAAGTCATGCAAGAAGCATTGGTAACAGTGAGAAGAAATCTTTGAAGGTTACAATAATTATACATGATGGTATTATTTGAAGACACTAATTAAGCAAAAGGCTTGTGTTCAGAGGATTAGAAGAGAATATTTTAATTCTCATAGAGTTCCAAGATCATTGAATATGTGGAAAAAGAGAGTACATCACATGGGATAGATAGCATGTCTCGACCTAAGAAATACTTTTCCTTGGTTAGTGGAAATGCTCATTATCTTTTCTGTTCTTTCCTCATAGGCTTAATTCCTAATTGTTCAACATTTAAAACACAGTGACAGTTCTTGCAGGACAGTTGAGGTAAAGCTCAAATGAAAAGAACAACATACAGGCTATCTTGACAAGCATAAAGGAGATGTCTAAAGAGGCATGGAATGACACAAATAGGAGGTCACAAAGCATGTTTCTAAATAACCCAAGGCTGTCAAAGAGATGGTTAGTAGGGACATTACTCAATCATCAGCCATGGTACGAACAACAGTTATAAGGTTATATACAAGACAGTCAGATAGAAAGGCTCCAAGGACCAAAAGGTAGAATATATGAAATCTTCACTGACTATTCAAGAGACATTCCATAGAGAATCTTATGGCAAGTGAACATAAGTCTAGTCTAGAAGAGCAGGGTACACTACTTTGAAAAAGTCAACTGAACTATCCCAGTATTGATATGTTATATTTTAGGAAATTAAGATTGCTTCGTTCATGCTTTCTGTTGCATGTCATGTTATTTGGCAAGTTTGCTTGGTTTTTACCTCCAATCACAATGTAGGTCATGGAAGGGCCATCATGCATCATGGTGACATAAGATCACGGTGACAATCTTATGTGATTGACCATGGGTCTAATCCTACTAAACAACTTGTGTGGATCCTCATGTCAATGGATAATCATTCCTTTGTGATCATTAATGTGGAAATCTTATGTGATTGACCATGGGTATAATCCTACTCAAAAAATTGTGTGGATCCTCATGTCAATGGATAATCATTCCTTTGTGATCATTAATGTCGGTGCTCCCAATGATGTTGAGAGATTTTCTCTCATGTGGTAGATTGTGGATTCAATGCCTTATGCTACTTGGGTCATGATCAAAGAATTTAATATGGTTGAGGTGCCTCAACTAAAGAAGGATTAGTTCCTTTTCGATGGATAGTTGGCGAACATGGAGTGAACATGGAGTGTGGTTTTATATACGTAATTGGGCCTTTTTAATCCCAATACTAACCATAGATTTCCTCAAATTGTCTAGCATACATAGAGTAATTTTTGGGTGGGAACTGGCCAAGTCTGTAAATGACTCGATCATGCCATGATTACGATACAATATTTTTTCTCGTTTTCTTTTTGTCAAAATCTTTTGATGATTCCTCTTCTCGAGGTCACCTTGTCTGACAACTTTCCTACTAAGTTTAGCATTGATTGGCAAGTGGGCCAAGTACGACCGCCCAATATTAAACTCTTCTTGAACATTTGAGTCATCTCCCACAATGGCCCACATTCCACATTCAATGGGTTTGGAACCTTGAGTGTCATCCAACACACTAGGTGGATTACTGAGTTGGACGATACTCAAGTGGATTACTGGGTTTGGAACCTCAAGTGTCCTCCAACTCAGTAGTCTGGGTGGATTTCCTAGTGGAATCGTGTTATCCAATGCACATCCAACTTCCTCCACATCTAGGTAATTAGCTTGCCATGTATCATCGATAGTCTTATGAGGCTACTATCTTCTCTCTGAGCTTGCAAGAAAGGTTTGCTTAGCTCTACCACCTGAAGCATATTGCAAACAACCACAATGCCTATAGAGCCCAGATAAAAGCCAGGCTTCACTGGCTAAAGGTGGGTGATCAAGCCTGTAATGATTTCTTTCTAGATCTTCATGCTTGTCATTCCTCATCAGGTATTTAAATAATTAAGGAAAGTCATACAATGCTCTCTGAGCTATTGAACATTCTCCAAGCATTTGTATGCCACTATGAGAAAGTTTTCATAGCTCAGGAGGCCTCTCTTGAGCAAGATAGAGCTCTTCAAATTGCCTAAACAAGTTGTCTTGTCTCAACTTTCTAAAGCTTGACATATTTTTTGCAAGCAATTTCTCTCTTGAATATCTTAAAGAAGTTTTAGTTCCATGGTCAATGATAAGGCTCTTGGGTGTGACAACTTTCCTTATGAATTCTACAAAGTCTTTTGGCCTTGTGTGGGCTTGGACTCACATTAAGTCTTTCTAAAGGCTTATCATAATCATCCTATAGGACAATTGATTAACATGGGTAATATCAAATTTATACACAAGATTGGAGACCTTGAAGATATATGTAATTGGTGGTTGACCACTTTGCTTAAAGTTTCATACAAGATCATTGCCAAACCCTTGGCTCTAAAAATCTACCCCTTGCTCTTGGAAATTATTTGCCCTGAGCAAATTCTTTAATTAAATCCACGTTCATCTTAGATAACATTATTGTTGTTTAGGAGGGAATAGAATGCATGTGTCTTTCTTGATGAGATGTCCTTTTCCTCAAGATTGACTTTGCCAAAGCTTATGACCGCATTGAATGGACTTTCATCCTAGCTATGTTGGGTGCTCTTGGATTTGGCGCCAACAACATACAATCTATAAGATTGTTATTTGGGGATGCCTTTGCATGCACTTCCATTTATGGTCATTCATTTTCATCTTTTTGGCATTTTTAATCCATTTTTCAAGGTTGTCCTCTGGCTCCGTCCTTGTATGTTTTGACAGTTGGGGGATTTGGATATTTATTGGCAAACTTTATCTCTTCTAGGCAATTCAAATGAATCCCCTTTTCTTTCCAGGCATCTCTTGTGGACCTTTGAAATGTGGTCCTTGCAAGAATCAAGAAGTTATCTTATTGGATTACCAAACTACTCTAGATGGCTAGTGAATTTTAGGTGTGTAGTAAAATTCTTGTTACCACCCACGTTTATTACTCTTGCTAGGCTCCCTCTAAGGTATCCTATTTGAAATTAGAGAAACTTCTGTAAGAATTTTTATGGGCCCTTTTTGTGGGCCTCTTTGGAGGACCACAAGGGTTTCATAGGGTCACCTGGGAGTTTTTCTATCTCTTGCATGAATCTAGTAATCTTGGGATGCTTTCGACAATGCTGAGGATTAGCCCTTTTTTCTAAATTGATTGTTCATGTCATTTCTAGAGATGAAACCTCAAAAGCTCTTCTCAGACTTTAAAATTATTCTGGTTATGATAGATATCCTTCACATCAAAGGCACTATTGTGACAAAAAGTATTTGGTGTTCCTGGGAGGTTATTAAATCCTAGCTTTGGTGGGCTAGAGCTAGGCTATCTTAGGCTTTCACAATGGCCTTTCTTTTAATCATTACAATATTTGATGGGCTCCACTTATTAAGGTTCAAGGGCTTCCCCTTTCCTATTTGCCTTGGGTTCATGGCTCGGGGTTTCACAAATGTGGCATTTGCACACTTTGAGATTTTCTTCCAAAGTCACTATGAATCTTCATTCTTGGCAAGATATGAAAGCTCAGTTCCGGCTCTCTTGACCAAATCTATAGACATTTGACACTATCATGTTTTCTCTACCTCTAAATATGCTACACAAGATTGAAATTTATTAAGTGAAGCCCAAGTAGAAAGATTGGTGCTAGTTTCCAAACACCGTCGTCTATAATTATAGGCCTTGGTTTGGATACAATTGGCTCTCTTCACACTCCCATGGTGTCTGGTTTGAATCTTTGTTGGCATTTGCAGTCAGCTTTGTTTGTTTGGCAACAACAATTTCACAAAATTTGGTCTGATATTATTGAGCCTAAACTCGCCCATTTTGCATGGTGTATTTGTTTCAAGGATTGCTTGTGGGATCTCACCTTTGGCATATTGGTATTCCTGACCCTTACTTCCCTTTTTGTGGCTAGTTAGATTCTTTCAAACACCTCTTCTAGTTCTTTTATCATGCTCAAAATTTGTGGAGTTAAATTCATGATTTCTTTCACCTCTTCTGGCCAAAACCATTCTCTTGGTATATGGTTCTTTTGGGGGATTGGCCTCACATCCCCTTCAAGTTTTCCCAAATTTGACATGCTTTCAACATGAAAAAATAGAAATGTTTTGTTTTCACATAGGTCTATTGGTATTGGCATTTTTCTTTATACTAAAGGGTGTATATGTAATAATTGTGATGCTTTAGATCTAGGTCTAAGCCAACAAAGTGGCACTGGAGGTGGCCCATGTCCAAGAACTTCTAGATCATTAGAGAATTGCCCCTTGTATGATTGTAATAATTCCACCGGACAACTCCATCTCTCGTGACCGTCGATTTGGCCAAACTTACTATGCTCAATGCTCTTAGAACTTGTGGGCCCAAGCTCCCTACTTCCAATCAAGTTATGGGAGTGGTTTTTCTAGGTGGTGCTCTGTCTCTCCTCCATGCAGAAGCTTTGACTCTGAGTGGGTTTCAAGGGGTGTGGAGTCACCATCTAGTGGTGATAGTGGTTGGCCGACCTCAATGAAGATGGTGGTTGGCCCAACTCTTCCAAATGGCTTCCTTGACTTTCTTTGTTGATCTTTGTTGCTTGCAAGGATAAAGATAAAGAGGAGGTTGTTGTTGATAAGGAGTGGTATCTCACTGACATCACCCCTATCCCTGTTGATGTATGAACAAAGTCAGAGATAGAGGTCCTCCTCCACCACCTACAAGTGATGTTATTTCCATTTAAGCGACTTTTTATTGCTTTCTAGCTTTTCAAGCTCCACTGATATTTCCCATGTTTTCATTTTCTAGGCACTACCCATGTGACTCTAAAGAGTGACCATCTTTCCAATTTTTTTTTGTGAATAGTTGTATATTATTTTAGATTAGTAAAAATCAGACACATTAATCATCAAAAAAAAATTGTGAATACATACCATTATCACAACCTACTTTTGGATATCCTATCATTGCCACTTAACATTGACTTATTACAAACATCTATACAAAAGATTACCCTCTTCATATTTTATTTAATCTAAATATTAAAACTTATCTAGGTAGCATAAAGAACACAATTATGAAGTTTAATATCTAATGAAAAAATAAGAGAATAGAATATAGGTTCGAACCTTTAAATTCAATTTTTATAGAATAGTTTTTGCAAATAAAAGTATAATTCTAGATAAAAAAAAATATTTTATTTAGATTTATATTGTTAGAGCAATGATCTAGAGATTATGAAAGGGAGTCTGCATACCTAATAACAAAAAATAAATAGTATTATTTAGATTTATATTGTTGGAGAGGTTACAAAAGGGGGACCTCACACCTAATAATGACACTTTATTGACTTTGAACCTTGATGGCAAGGGCAACAATACCACAACTTAACCATCAAACTATGTCAATGCCACCTAGTTTATGTATATTTTGTTTATATAAAAAGTTTTTATTTTCTAATTTACTAAAATAAAATAGTTTGATAAATATTAATTTTCATACAATTTGATAAAAGAAAAAGAATAATTTTTTATATTAACACCTATTGGTTTTCTATTTTCTTTTCAAAACTTTGACTTGTACTTCATCATTGGACGAATTTATACATATTTATCGCACCAATGAAATTTTATAATTCCATAAATAGTTTGAATTTGTCCATATTATTAGTATTATTTATTTATTTATTTATAAATAATAATACATTGATACTATTATATATTATGTACATCATAATTTTTTAATTGCAATAAGCCAGTTAAAATTGTGATTTTATAAATTTTAATTATACTCATTTTTTTCTCTTAATTTTTTTTCTATGAATAAATTATATAATAATTATTTGTGGTCTACTGTAATCATTGAAATCTCTCTCTCTCTCTCTCTCTCTATATATATATATATATATATATATATATATATATATCACTCTATCTCACTATCTACCTCTCTCTCCCTCCCTCTTTCTCTTCCTCTCTATCTCAATATCATTGGAATAAATGCTCCAACATAAATGAGTAAGTTATAACATGGAGTGTTGTGTATGTTTCATTGAATAGCATTGGGTGTCCAATATGTTTGACTAAGTTCAACGCATTGTCAAATACTACTAATTAGTTGTCGATCAATTATAGTTTCTATCAAAATAATTAACAGATTGATAGGATCTAGTTAGCATTATTTGTAACTGTTTATAGTGTTTTGCTCTCTCTCTCTCTCTCTCTCTCTCTCTCTCTCTCTCTCTCTCTCTCTCTCTCTCTCTCTCTCTCTCTTTGCATTGATTGGAAGATAGCAATTCTTAATCAGGGATAACTTTAACAAACCTCCTCTCAAGCAAAGTGTAAAATCCTGACGAAGCCTACATTATTTTGGGGGGAAAAAATTAATATTGTTGGAAAAAAAAAATTGAAAGGAAAAAAATATTAATCTGTACTGACGATTTTTTTTCAATCGGATGAAAATTCTATAAAATCATGTTGAATCTTCAATTATTGAAGAAAATCGCAGCTACAGGCACACATACCTAGCAACCATCATTTCACCATTGTTGTTATATGGAGCCTAACCAATTGTCATACTCAAAGGTTAAATTTTCCCCACTTTTATCGGCACAATTTCCCCTCAAATTATTCAATGGGGGTTTGGGGGCAGCCCCCCAAAAACTCAAACAACTTTTATTATTTTATTAATGTGTCACGAGTTAATTTTCTATTGGATGACATATACTAACCCTATTTTTTGTAACCATTGGATGATCCCAGATCAATGGCATGAATTTTATTTCGGGCCAAAGTTTTTAAAGACAAAAATTTTCCGAGAAAGTCTCTAGAATAGGGACACGTGTCAAATCTATATACTTAACCAATGCCCTAACCTTAAATGTCGATCACATATTGGAAAATATGGTTGTCAATTAAGACACACTTCCAAAATTGCAGGCAAAAATATTAGAAAGTTATCGTTTAGAAAACATAGATTCTATAGAGAGTCTCCTGAATAGAGACACATGACAAATCTATTCTGGGCCAAAGTTTTTAAAGACAAAAAGTTTCCCAAAAAGTCTCTAGAATAGGGACACGTGTAAAATCTATATACTAAACCGATGCCCTAACCTTAAATGTTGATCACATATTGGCGAATATGGTTGGCAATTAAGACACACTTCCAAAACTGCAGGCAAAAATATTAAAAAGTTATCGTTTAGAAAACATAGATTCTATTGGCAAATTGAATTGCATTTGACCAAAAATTTCTTAAGTTGGAGCAATCCGACCACCCCATCCGATCCCACTTATTCACCAATTTTGAAATCAAAGATACAACACTATTCTTAATTGAGATATTAATGCATGACCTCTTCAACAAAACCATTACAAAGCAAAGTGTGATTGCTAATTACAATTATATTATATAGATTAAGTGTAATCATTTAATAACAACCACCTTGAAATAAATAGACTTCTTCTATTCTACTTGATGGAATTTACTTAGAATTTGGAATTGTTTTTACACCAAAATAACTTCTTTGAATATTTAGAGTAAGTCATAAAAATTGTCTTCAAATGAAAAATCCTTTACTTTGGCCTAAATCCAAAAAAAGAAAAAGTGAAGAATCTCAAAAATTAAAATTGCAGGTCGAAAAATGTCTGGTTTGGTTCGCTTGATTTTGCAAGACCAAAAGTTTTTCTTTTAGACGCAGTATGAATCAACCACTAATCCTTTTACAGGTAATCAAATGGATTTTTGCAAGCAGAACATCGAGGTTAACATGCAAATGGACTGAGCAGGGTTTAAACTGAACATAAAGAGTTGCAGATAATAATTGCAAGTGAATTCCCAGGGTTTGTGAGTGTAGGTAGAATTGAATCTTTTTTAAGATCGTAAACAATGACGAGCCAGGAAAATCGCTTTTTAAACCCTAGAAGCCGCTATTAGTAGAAATCCTTGCATAAAGGGAAGGATAATTGTTGGAATTAGAATTTCAAAATTCTAATTTTGCCTTAAAAATGGGCATATGCATCTTCCACCCAAATAGGTGGAATCGGAATTTTGAATTCCAATTCTAATTTTTATAAAACCAAATTTAATATGTGGTCGGGTCCGTGACTTCATATTCTGATTCTGTGGGCTGGGTTGTAGGCAACATTTTGAAAAAAAAAATAATTAATAAAATTAATGGCTTGTTTAATGTGATGACATGTGTATTTTGGAGTTTTTTATTTTATAAATTTGTATAGAAAAATTTTAAAAATACTAAAAAACGTTGTACAAAATGTAAAAATTAAAAAAAAATTATAAACATAATTTTATTTTAAAAAACTATAAAATTAACCTTATTCAAACAAATAAAAATAAAAATAAAAAAATTTGCTTGTTTACAGTTTATAGTGATGTCATAGAAAAATATAATAAAT
>MU227749.1:999207-1018290 GCA_018584345.1 Thuja plicata
TGCTTGAACTTCACTTGATAATGCTTGATCTCAATTAGGAATGCTTGATGATAATTCTCAATCTTGCTTAGAGAAAATGAGAGAGAAAGCTTCCCTTTTATATGGAATTAGGGCACAATCTTCCAAGAAGGCCTACATAGAAGAATTAAATTACCATTAAAGCCTTTACCCCTAGGAGAGGACCTAATTTAAATATAATTTAGGAATCAATGCTTCGGAACCCGAAATAGCCGACCCGGAAGTGGGAAATACTTTTTGCAAAGGCCGACCTCCTGAAACTACAAGACCCCAAGATCTGAACCCTGGGTCAAGGTCAAGGTTGACCCTGACCTAGTTCAGGGTCAAGGTCAACCCTGACCTAGGTCAAGGTTGAGGTCGACATAGATCTAAAATGTCAACCTTGACCCTAAAGCCCAAAATCACTAGTTTGCAGTCTAGAATGCAGAAATCAGGCCAAACAGGAGTGGAAAGAGGAACAAAACAAGGAGGAAGCCATGTCAAGATTAGGAACCCATTCAAGGTGCTTTCCATGACCCCAAATCACTTACTCAAAAGGCTAAACATGTCTACAATGGAAGTGCTTCCATTTTTCAACTATACACCACGATTTAAACACTTAGAGAATTCAGAGTGATATTGAGGTGATTAAGGCAATTAAATAGTGAAGATGCTCCCTGTGCTTAGTTGCTAATCAAGCATTGACTTGTGGTGTTGGCTTGTGACCATTCAAAGGTGGACCTGTTGGAGAGCATTTTTAGTTTTTTTCTTCTTTGCCTCTGTCGTGTTTCCAGGTTGGTTGTCATTCTTTTCCTTCTCTGGTTTTCCCGTTCCTCTGGTTTTCTATCTTCCCTTTTCATGGTTTTTGCTTTGTTTGTTTTCTTTACTTTCAGTGCATTCTCATTTTTTATTTCTGTGTTTGTTCCTAGTTTGCCTCCCATTGGTGGGTTGGCTCTACCAGAAGGTTGTCTACCTTCTGTGTAGTTGTATTTAGTATATATGTTGTACATTATCGTAGGTCAACTTTCACGCCTTTGTAAGTTTTGTACATTATGTAAATACTCTATAAATGTTGTATATATCCATAAGATCTATATTTTAGTGTGTATACCCCTTTTATATCCTTCCATTCTTGATGAGCTCCATCGTGTCTTGAATCATTTTGTCAAGTTTGTCGAAAGGGAGTCACCATAGTTTGAACTTGACACCTCACTAGTTTGAGCCATGGTGGCTTTCTCTCTCCTATGTCATGTCATCTTAATGGCAGGATTAATTTCCTACAAGTCAGCATTTAAACCCCATCCAATTTGGCATTCAATGTCGTGTGTGTTGGGCCACTTGTCACCATTTAATGCCATTTATGCCGCATGTCATATGGCCACGTGACAACCCATGTCAGCCAAGTATGGCTCCCTCCTGGTCACATCAATGTGACAATGGCTAGTCCTTTCAGGCTCCAGGTGTCAAGGCCCCTAGAGTTATCTTTCCATCGCTGCCACTTAGTTCAAATACCCCAGAGTCCCTAGGTGTGTATAAGAATCTGGCTCATGTTTATCTTGAATATTTTGGGATTTCAATGTATGCTAACCACTTTTTGACAGGTGCAGCATGATGATGATTCCCCTGGACTCCGCTAAATTATTTATATACCAGGATATTGATGGTTCTCCAGTCTTGTAGGTTGTTGATTGTGTGATCGAGATGTTTGAGGTGATCACTCCTCCTGATAGCCTGGAGCTGCCTACTACCTCCACTCGGGCAGCTACAAAGACCAAGGCTGAAAAGATGCTAGCAAAGCTACCATTGACCTCCAACTCCCTGAAGGAGGGCATTCTTGTGGGATCCAAGATGGATTCCAAGGTCCAAGAAATAAAATACACAGAGCCCAGACTTTGGGCTGAAATGCAAGGCTTAATCCAAGCCATCTATAGGTTGAAGGCCGGTGCAGATAGTATGGTTACTCATTTGGCCACCTCCAGCATTATAAAGGCTGCAAAATTTCCTTGTTCAATGTAATCAATAGAATTAATACGACAACTAGAAATACTATACAATGCCCCTACTCGGATGGTTCTTCTTGTTGATCCCCGACCATTACAATATCTAGCAACAATTGTCACCCTAGACACAAAAATTTTTTCCTCAAGGCTGGGGATTCCGCAATGCAATGGGTCCACCATCATCAATCGATCTAAATCGTTGAAGGAGTTCAAGGAAGCTACCCTGGTCTCCCAAAAATATCTCAACAGCCAATGGCTGAAGTCCCCAAAGAGGGACCATAGAAGGATGAAGTTGGAAATTCCTCGCAGGGATTTCAAAGAGCCCATTCAGGCGGGCATTATATTCTTATGTAGGATCTTTGGATTTCCCCACACCCAGGATTTCTCAACATGGATGTACTACTTTCTTTACTGCATCACCACTCGCAGCTAGACCTTCAACTAGGCAACCATTATAGCCAACCATGTGGACACACATTTGAAGGGCATCATCCAGAGTCCAAATTTCTACATGACATCCTATGTGCTATGGGCACTAGCCCAACAAAGACCGACTTTTCTAGGTTTGGGAATAGTAGGTGAACTTGGAAACTGGCCGGGCCAGTTAACACCATGGGATCATTATCCTCAAGTACAATGGGAACTCAGTTTCTTAAATTTATGCCGGATAAATGATGCTTTCATTTACTATAATATCCTAACACTTACCTAGGACTCTGGGTACCGATTATCGTAGGAGGCAATGAACCTGGTCAATACTTATGGCCACTATTTTATTCAGTTCCAACACCACACCTACATTTGGGTGACCAGCTTCTCCAAGAATCCCTATCTTCTTCCCCGCTATTGCAGGGAAAGAATCATTCTCTTAGAGTTTTGCCAGCAGATGATGGACCTGCACGCCTTCTTCACATTGAAGAAGGTCATCAACATCCCATTCCCATTTTTGTGCAAGAATTATACATGCAGCCTCGCCGCAAAAAGGGAGGCAGATAGTGAATTCAAGAGCCTGGGACTAGTGGAATTCCACCACGCCAGGAAAAATTATGACCCTTTAGGCAAGATTGCCACAACACTTCCCTAGGCATCTCTACGACACAAAGAAGATATTGAATATTTTTGGGCGTACTGTCAGGACAGTTTTGATCTCTGGGCCTGTCAACATTCACGGATGTCCAAGGGACTCTTGAAGGCGCTTGATCTTTTGACTTTTCTAAAGGTTTTTTTAGATTACAGGCCACTAGAGGACCCAACATACAAAGGAAAAGGATTAGAGAAGTTGGATCTCCCTTTGGTAGATTGGGCCACCCCAGAAGACTTGACAATTGAGGGAGTATGCCACCTGATTTTGGAGGCAAGTCATAATTATTTTGTCTAGGTGTGTCCCAAAAGCACCCGGAAGGGATCGATTGTCTGAAAGACCACTCCATCTTCCACTGCTGTTAGGCCTAGCACAAGTAAAGGGAAAGAAAGAGAGGGTACCCCAGATAAAGTACCTCCCCAAGGCCCAACCCCCTTAATGGCACAACTACAACAACAAATAGAGTCGACAAAGTTGGCCAGCCAGCAGGTAAGCACATAGATATCCTTTGGTCTCCTCGTAACTCCAATGGTGTCTACTCGCCCAGTGGCATCCCCATTGTTGGATGCAATGATAAGCATATATACTTTCATCGAGGTGGAGTCTACCAGTATTTTGGAGACTGGGGTCCCATTGCTGAGAAAGAAGAAGAAAAAGGTAACCCCCACCCCAAGCACGACCGTTGGCCCCTGTATGCAGGATGTGCCTCCAGTGGACGTCAATTTGGATCCCCTCAAACTTGAAGAGATTCTTGAAAGCCCTCCCCCACACAATGATTTTGATGTTGCGTTTGGGGTAGATGAACTCATGAATTTGCATGAGGATATTGGTCATGCGGTCGAAGAGATTGCCACTCAAGATAAAGAAGAGATCCCCGTAGAAAAGGAAGTCCCAAAAGAAGAAGTTGCATAAGAATAGGAGGCCCAGGCTGAAGCACAAAAGGAGCCTAAGTGAGAGAGGACATTGGTCTAGGGGACCAAAGATGCACCAAGGCAACCCATAGATGAGCAGTCGATGGTTGGGGAAACTGGACCTACGGGATCAACTGAACCCCCATTCATCATGCTCCAGATGCCTTCGGTTACTCTGGGTGATCAAGTGCCTCAAAGCATATTTGGTGAGGTAGTAATGGTGGCCACATTGTTAAACTTTAGCCAGAGACCTCACCCACCTCTAGAAGATGTTCCCATGGAGGAAAATGTTCCATTAGATGAGGCTCATAAGGCCAAAGATCAGCAGCAGCAGAATGACTAGGAAGTCCCAGAAAATGTAAATGTCAGATCAACTAATACTGAAAGGGATGAGGAATTCCCCAAAGGTACATATAATGTTGATGCCAGAGAAGAAGTTCCAAACATCACAAAAGAGGAAACCAACATGGTGGAGAATATGAAAGCCTCCAGAGAGCAGGAATAGGAACATGATAAAGATAAAGATCCCAATGATATTGTACATCCCGGGAATGTGCCACCTGATTCTAAAAAGGGTTTGGATGCCCAGGTCTTAACAACAGAGCCTTCCCAGCCACCCCAATGGCTGGTAGAATCAAGGAAAAGAAAGGCCCCAGTGGTCACATTAGGCATTCCACTCTCCTTGGCTGAAATGATGGCCCAAAATACAGAGGCTCAAAAGCCTAAGAAGGCACGGACACTTCATACCCTCTAAACTGGTCCAGTGGGAAACATAGTTCCAACTATCACAACACCTCCTCCAGATGCAGTTGCAGTGGCTATAAGGCCCGAAGATTACAATATCACAGAAGTGGCACTAGGGAGAAGGGATAAGAAGTGTGAACTGAAGCTTTTGAGAGAGGCCACCAAAGTAGTAGAAGCTCGGTATGTCAAACAGGGCCAGAAGTTGAAGGAGGAAAGAGAGACCAATGTTAATATCCTCACACTTCTAGAATAATTTACACAACCTTTGGCTAAGATCCACCTGGAAACCTCTTCCTCTGAATTGCCGCTTGCACAGGGTTACGTGGATTCTCTCTAGGCCATGAAGAAGAAAGTGCAGGCTATGGATCGGTGGGCTGTCGAGTAGATAGCTGCCATAAGACAATTTCTAGTGGTGCCCCTCCCAGATCTTTATCAAGTCAACATCCTTATCAGCCAGGAAAATGGCTCCACTCTTGTATGGGAGCGAGACTTAGAGAAATATGAAAAGTGGAAGGCCGGGTTGGAAGAAATTTGCAATGTTAGAGAAGAAGCTACTACAGAGGTGGGAATATTGGGAGAAGAATCATATGATTCCCTCTAGGCCCAATACTCTAGACTTGGCCTCAAAATTGAGGTATGCAAGGAACTGGTTAAGGCCTTGAAAGAAAAGGTGACCACGACCCAATATCCCTTAGGCCTATTTCAAGCATTTGATGTTGGAGTATCGCAAGTTGATGCCTTCACCGCCGGGATGTGGACCCTAGAGGACTATGTCCTCAGTAAATTTGATGAATAGATGGAATCCCTGTATCCAGTTGCCAGAGATTTTGACCAAGGAAGGTTATCTAGATTATCCAAGATGATAATCCGGGCACACAATGCCATGAGGATGGTGGATGAATTCCAGAATGGGGCCAAAGATGTTGAGGAAAAATTAGAGGTTGTTCACAGTTGATGGGATAGTATTAAAGTCATAGACAAAGAATGCGTAAGCCAAGTATTGGAGGCATTCAAAAATAGTAAGGGACAATAAAGTTCTTCGGAGTTTGGAGAATTCCATCAAGCATGCATTAGTTGTATTCTTTATTCTTTGGGGGCGTAAGCTTTCAGATCCTAAAATTTTGGATCCAATATTCTTGAATTCTTTAAAGTGGCCTGTGTCCTGGTTTCCAAAGCCAACCAGTTGCTTTCAAAGTAGTTAGTAAGGATGTTAGAAGGTGGGTGAATCTAGCATGGCAAATCAGCTTGACAAGAAGGTTCTGACAGGTGGTTTTCCCAAGGCACCGCTCAAACATAACACCTAGCGCATCAAAGACAAGGAGATTCTTTTCCATTGATGAGGCATGTAGCCTCAATCCTTGGGGGATCAGATTTCTTCTTTTCTCCCTTTGGCTCTCTTCTCGAGGCCAATTCTTCCACTCCTCCTTTCTTGTCTTATTCTTCTGACATGTCAGACCTTTTCTGTCTCAAGGTCTTTGTAGCGTGGTGTAGGTAGTACCAGCCATTGGGAATTGTATTATATTGTTTAAAGTGTAAAGTAAGTTAGTTTAAGTTTAGGGAAAACTTGTGTATAAATAATAAGTCTGACCTCATTCCAAGGGTCAGCAAAATTGATGATTTTGTAGTCCATAGCCATAGCACTTTTAGTTTTTCAGTTCTTAGTTGCAGAGCTCAATGCTCCTTAGTTGTTAGAAGCTATCAGTAGTTAGACGCTCCCTTGGAGCTACCATTATTGTACGCACCAGTGCTAGCTAGAAACATGTTAATGAAGAAGGAAGGATTCTCTCAATGATGTTGTTAGCTTTCTAATCTCTGGATTAATGTCCTTTTTGTGTTGTATGTTCTTTATGTCCCTTGCTCTAATATTTAAGTAGATTAATGACCTTCTTTTTCCTCGCTATTGGATAAGTATGAACTGTTGGTTCTTTTTTTATTTCATATTTAGTGTAGCATGTTAGAGCATGGTTGATGTTTTGGATGTTTGGCATAAACTATAAGTAGATGGAATATTTCTAACCCTGATGTATCTTTTGAAGTTATTTGGTAATTAGAAAATGCTTGCAAGAAGCCTCACTTACCTAGATCCCTAGAGTAGACGATCCAAGATAACCAGCTATCCCCCTAAAAAAAAGTCACACTCCAACTAAGCCCTTGCACTATCGAGACCCGACTCTCTGGTGCTTGAGGGCTCAAAGAATCTCATTTCTCCAGAAAACCTTTATAGGAAAAGTTGGCTAGTACTCCAACACTCGGTGAAAACTTACATATGTTTCTCGACCCAGTCACAAAGACTCATCAACAGAAACTAGTGCTAGAGGGAGGGCATGAGCTCATCCCCTTCTGAGAATTTAGACTTCACACCACCCGAGGGTTCCCCAAGCCATAGTTTTAGGAATTAGATCTTCAGTGGGATTGGGTCATTTTCACCCGTGAGATTTGAAAGGATCCTTAGATTAGCCCCCAACCCCAGAAGGTTTTTTGAACTCGAGCCTCCCACTCAAAAGAAATGGACCCCAAAATCCAAGCCAGCCACCATTGTCTAGGGATCTAGCACATCCCAACACACCCAACTCTCCCAAACTATCCCAGGGAATAACTTTCAATCTATTCAGAACTCGATCCCCCCAATTGCTGCATATTTTGGAAACATCAGGTCCCTGATGGGATAGTTTCCAGGTGCTACTCATGATCTTCCTTCACACCCGGAGAATATTTGTCCCTGATATGAGCATCTAGGCTCACAAACCATGAAGAGTATCTGGTGGCATACAAAGATTCCATAAACCAACATCAGATCCAACATGAAGATGTTGCGACTTGGATGTTCCCTCTGTCCTTGGGATAGAACAAGCTAAACTAGTAACTCAACCTGCCCACCAACTCAATCAATAGCGTGCAAGACATGGAGGACACCTTCTTGGTAGCCTTCTACATACAAGTGGACCCAGCATGGTCCCATAGCCAGTTTATCTCCATTAGGAAGGAACCGAATGAACCCCTTACAACATTTGACCACTGGTTCCAATGCGCCTTAAAGTAGTGCATGAGTCCCTTCATCCCATCCATTGATGTAACCATCCAGACTTACCTGAACATGATGGACCCTTTTGTTACTACTCTCCTTTGGAGAACTACACCCCCTAGTGACTGGGATACTTTAGTGAAGGTTTACAACCTAGCCTTGGAATTGTCCCGCGGTTTGAACAAAGCCTTAGGCAGGATTGGGCAGAACTTACCCTATAATACAGTACCTAGCAGAACTTCCTATTCTAGGGGATATAACCCAAATCAGGAAATGGGTTCCCCTATGATGACTCCAACCCCACCACCGCTTATAGACCAACAAGTATGGTATGTATACCCATCTCAAGCTCAGACAACACCAGGTCTGGAATCCTTTCCCTAGAACCAGCCACATCAAATGCAACAACCACAGATGCAACCTTCCAGAGTGCCTTTCTTTCAGTCATCTATAGCTGGAGGATTACCTCCCTCGACTCTGGAAAGTGCTACCACTTTTCCCAGAAATCCACAACAACAATTGTCACATTGTGACGCAAATACCTAGCTGACTGCAAAGGTCAAATCTCTTTGGCAATTATTTTCCTCACTGAATGTGGACATGGGACAGCTGAAGGCGGGGTCCTTTGCACCCCACAACTCCGATTCCCAGAGGGGGAACATCTTCTTCGGCCAACGAAATACCAATGCCGAAGGAAGGAATTACAACAACTAGCCTCGGCCCAACCAACAACAATGGAACAATAATGCTAATACCAGAGGTCCTCCTTTGAACCAAAACACCAATCAGGGTAGCGCTGGACACAACCATTATGTACAATTTGCAAACTTCTACCTGATGACTAATTGGTGTAGCTTGCATGACACCAACACTCATTTTGAGGTGAACTCTGCCACCCTAGAGAAGGTCATCCTGATCTCCCAGTCAGATAGGCAACAATCTATTGATCCACCGCCCCCAAAAACATTTGCACAAGAGCCCACTCATAGTTCCTTTACCTTTAAGACCATCTTCTTTGTAACAGACAAGGGAGACGAAGAAGAGCCCAATCAACTTCTTCTCCATACTCTCCTTGTGAATCTTGAACATGTATTCAGTCATATCCTTGTTGGGTCCTTTATTTTGTTGGGATAAATCACCAACTTGGTCTAATAGAGGTTCAAATTCATCAACTATAGCTTCAGAAGCAATTCCCTAGAAAATTTCCTTCACATTTTCTAATATGTTTAGCTTCTTTTTCTTTGCCAATAAATTCTCTTGTTCATCCTTTGAGATACTATCTCAGCATATATAGCCAATTCTTTAGGCTTAATCACATTAGGATTTCCCTTCGATATGATAATAGGCTTGCTCAAATCAATGATTCACTTCCTCTTTTTTTCTTCTTCTTCTCAATCAACTTGCTCTCCCCAATAGAGCGTTTGGAATGTGATGCCTTAGTTTCATTTGGTGACTAGGTATGTGTACCAGATATGTTTTATTATTATTTGACTTATTCTTTTGGTTTCTCTTCATTCTTCTCTTCATCCATCTTCTTCTCCTTAAGATGTGATTCATGCTGAATTTCACTTTGAGTGTATTGTGTATTTTGTACATTCTGATTAATTTTTGTGTTGGTAGGTGGAATATCTTGTTTCTCACTATTGGTGTTAGTTGGGGGTTCCAACTTGGTGTTCTTTACTTGTTTGGTCTTGGTGGTCTTAGGTTCATCAACCTTCTCCTTATTTGTATCTACAGGTGTCTCAATTTCCATATATAGTGTGTCTTGTACAAACTCAGTACTGATATTGTCATCAATTATATAACTTTGTACTTGTGTCATGATTGGATCTTTTCTTATCAAAGGTTCATTATCAACATCCATGCTCTCAATATCATTCTCTTGTGTGTCCATGACATCTTCATCCTTTGACAAATATTTTTCAAGATCTTCTTCCTCAAATATATCTTCAATAATAATCTTTGTATTATCAGTAGTTAGATCAATAGGATCTATTTTCTTTTTTCTTTTCTTTATCTTATCGATAGTGGTTGCATCTTGATTCTTTTCTACTTCTTGATACTCTATATCATCTACATGAAATATATATTTCCATTTTGCAGTTGTTTCCTTATCCACAAATCGTATGTCTATATTCATTATTCTTAGGGCTCTTCCCTTGACTAGAAATCTATTTAAATAATTCTTTAATGCTTCATGAATTTCAGATGGTGCAAGGCCAGGAATAGTATGTACTAGTGACCTCTCTCTCATTTCCTTTTCTTCATTGATAGAATACTTCCATCTTGCATCAATCTTATTATATAATTACTCTGGTAACTTGTATGCATGTTCAATCGGTGTTAATCTAAATTTTAGCAATTCCACTACAATTGCTTCTTCAATTTTATATTTATCTTATTTATTCCTTTTTTCATATTTGGCTTTCCTGAAGGCTCCTAATCTTCTTGATTTATTTAAACTTTCCATAAAATCATCATGAATTTGTGGAATGTGTAAAAGATCTGCAACTGGTTTAGACTTGTTTGCCTCATCAGTCTCTATTTCACTTTCATTACCAAGTAATAATTTTCTTCTTGTATGTAAAAGTTGTGTCCTTCTTCTAGATCTTACATAAGTCTTTCCCTTGGTTGTACTACCTCTAAAAATTTCTTTTCTCTTGGTTGTACTAAAGATCTGTTGTTCCTTCCAATACCTCTTTTTCTCAGTGAAGATAGTTGCACAGGTTGCTTGTCAACCAATACAATGGCTTGTTCATTCTCAATGTCCTTATCCAATGTATCATCAACTCCAAGATTTTTTGATAAAAAATCAATCATCTTACTTTCCTTCTTGATTGACCTAGGTACCATTATACCTTTCTTTATTTTATCATTCACTTCTTCATAGGTTCCATACCTCTTTTCATTAGGATCAATTGGTTGAGCTAATAATGCTTCTATCTATTTTGAACCAATATCAATATCCATCTCTATCCCATTGGTTGAATCCATTCAACTCTAGGTTCAACAACCTTGATTATACAAACATCAATATCTACCTCAAAACATATGTTATCCTGATATTTAGCAATTAGTTGAGGTGGAACTATGTATCTCTTATGCATTCTTACTTGAAATTTCAAAAAGTAATCAGACATAATTGCATTAAATTTGTCTCCTAGACTTTGTATATATTCATTTATTTGATAGATGACTATCCTGTCATTTTTCTATACTATATCTCCAATAGAGGGAAATGAATTCTGATAGTAAAAGAAAATACATACCAACAATGAACCAAATTTCAAAGTGTTTTACTTCGCCTTTCTAATTGTATTCATGTTGTCATCTATATGCTTCATCAAAAATTCACAAAGATCTATCTTAAGTCCTTTATTTACTATCTTAAATGCCAAGTCTACTACTCCACATGGTACACTGTCCACTCAAGATGATTGAAATACTTGGTAAGATATGATGTTGCATGCATACCTTAACTCGGGATCCTCAACAATAGATATCCTCATTCCTCTGCCATTCCATTGTACCTTGGTTAGCTTGGTGAGCTTACCCTTATTGATTTGATTTATTTCTTTGGGTCTATCTCTAATAGGGAATCCAATGATGATGTGAAAAACATCCTTCGTTATCTTAATCGGTTCATACAACCACATAAACTGGTCATGTACACGGCTGAGTACCAAACTTACCCATTTGGGCTTGAATACCATTGATAAATGTATTGCATGAATTAAACCTTTTGTTTCTAGATGTGTGTTCTCATCCTTAAATTTTCCATTGACACACAAGTTATTGAATCAAGTGTCAATCTCTCCTTCAGACCAATCTTTGATCTTGCAATGAATAAACATGCGAACATCTTCAATCAAAAATCATGGTAGGATTGAAGATAATGATCTCATCATATCTATTTCTATGGGTATAGCTAGGGGAAAATTATACTTAGGGTTCACTAGTTTGACATTCTTCACTAGTACTAGTCTTTGCATCCTTGGTGCCATGATTACCTCCAAATGTAATGATTGAACAAACTAGGGCATACTTGATAAAACACGACTTTGTAAACACAACTCAGTGTTGACGGGACTTTGTGACTGGGTCTGCCAATAGATGTAAGTTGTCACTGGGTACCAGGGTACTGGCCAACTTTACCTATAAAGGTTATCCAGGGAAATGAGATTCCCTGGGCCTTCAAGCACGTGAGAGTCAGGTCTCGACAATGCGGGAGCTTAGTTGGGAAATGTGATTGTTTTGTTTGGGGGGATAGCTAGTTATCTTGGCTTGTCTCTTCCAAGGATTCAAGTGAGTGGGGTTTCTTGCAAGCGTTCATTAACTTAACCAAATAAATTTCAAAAGATACTGTAGAGTTAGAAGTATTTCATCTACTTATAGTTATACTAAACATTCAAAACATTGACAATGCTCTAACACGCTACACTAAATATTGAAGAAATACAAAACTATCAGTTCATATTCAATCAATAGTAGAGGAAAAAGAAGGTCGTTAATCTACTTGAAGTATTAGAGCAAAGGACAATATCTTGATGTTTACAAACCCCATATCTTGAGGAATACATTTAGCTAAACTGACATTCATTTTAACATAGTATTTCTATAAAAAAAAAAAAACAAGAAGAAGAAGAAGAATTAATTTTAGGGAAATGTTTGTACATAGGGTAAGTCCACGAGCTTCAGGAAAACCACCTAAAACCTCTTCCATTGCTTGGAAAATACTACTGATATTCTTAGCATGTTTTCTCTTAGCACAAATTTTCTTACTTATCCTGTATTGATCTCTTCTAGAGCTTTATCCACAGTGGTTCCATGTCAGCTTTCTTGGTATTGGATTTTCATGTTAAATAGTTAATCTACTTGAAGGTCGTTAATCTACTTGAAGGTTTTCCTTTTGTCATGATAGGTGTATTTAATTCAAACTTGCTTAACGATCAACTCTGAATCACCCAGGGCCTAAAGGTGAGTGATCCCTTTCCTTAGTGAAATAGGAGTCCAAGGACCAAGGCCTCGTACTCCATGACATTATTCATGCAGTTGAACTACAGCCTGTAAGATGCAAGGAATGATTTTCCCTATAGGTTGATCAATTCTACTCTGGCTTCGTAGCCTTGTTTAGACTGGGACCAGTCAAACTTTAAGGTCCACAAGTCATTATTCATTGTCTGGGGCTGGGAAGACGAAGTGGTCTTTGGATTATTTTTGGGGTTGTGGGGAGTAGTTTCCTCTGGCTCTGATAGCACATGGGCGAGGTTTTCCTCCAGAGATATCTACAATTGAGAAGCCTAAACCAGCAGCACCATAGGGGTGCCGCTAAGGGACTTACTGGGCTTGGGCATGCTTGCTTTATGTTTCTCTTCCCAGAGGTTATTGATGTGTCAGGTAGCAGTAGAGAGGCAAGGCTCACACTCTAATTCTAAATTTTTATGATAATGCACCTAACACCAGGTGCCAGACAAGACTATAGAAGGGTTTGTTGTGCTCCCTTGTGATTCAACCTAACCTCTTAGTTTTTCGTCTAGGTCCTGGGTTCTCTGGGGAACTATGGGATCTTCCTCGGGGGTGAAATCAAATATTAATGTTTCTAGGTTTTGGTACACCCCAGGGGAAGTCTCAGAGAAGAGGACTTCATTTACCCTCCCAACCTTAGTGAGGGCCTATTTCATCTAGGGCTCACTTTCTACTCATATATGGTTGGATTCTCCCTCCCAAGGGAGCCACAAGTGGGAGAAGTCAGTGGAGAAATACCCATTAAGGGACTTAGACCAATTGTGACTTAGTAACATCCCATAAATCTCTAGGATGTCCACCACTTGGATGCCAGTCATGCTGAATATCTTGGGGTCTTGGATGAGATGAATTTGGATGTTCTTCAGCTCACCCACCATTTTTATAGTGGTTTTATCTAGTTGGATTACTGCACTGTTAGATGGTGTGGGGCAGAATCCGAGCTTGTAGCATATGGATAAAGGCATGATGTTACTCGAAGCCCCAGAATCTACCAAGAAATTGTGTATATTCTTCCCTTGTATGTTTAGCCCAAGTAGGAAGGGAGGATCCTCAGTGTTCCCCCAAAAGACAGCCGCATTGGTGTTGTCAAAACTGACAGTCTTGGGTGCGCAATTGATGGCTTCTGAGTTTCCCAAGAGCTTTAGAAGAGACTTGTTATGCTCGAGACAGTTTAGTAAAACCTCCATCCAGGTCATGGAGGTGGTAGTTTTCTCTAATGCCTTTGTGATGTCAAACCTCCCCCCAGGAATTGGTGTCTTCCCTTAACTGGGTCCTTGGCTTGATTAGAGCCAGGGCCTTTTGGAGGAACGAATCGATCAGTCATGTTTTCCAGGGGGTGTCTTTGGGAGGCGCAGGTGTATAAAATGGTCCTTTACCAACCTGACTCCAAGTGTTGTAAGGAGTCCATGGGTTGGTGAAGGAATTGGCCTCAAAGGCCAAAATAGATTCATATCATTTGACCCATTCGAGTCACTAACAGAAATGGCGACTCCACTGGGGATAAGAGAGATTTGTTCTCTATTTATTCAAAATCTATCCCGGAGTGATATGATTGTTATAGAGTCATATTCTATAATGAAGTATTCCTCTTACTCAAAGTAAGCCAAGGTTTGTTTGGTTTATCATTGAAAAAGTGTCTGAAAGTCCAAGTTCTTCAAGGATATACATATACTATCTCACTAGTGGTGAGTGGTGACTCTGAGTTCTTTGATTTGCACCCTTGTGCATGATTGAAGAAAAGCTACAAAGAAAGAAGGTGGATTTGTAGTGATAATCAAGTAGATTTTTGGGCTCTTATGACTAAATAATAGTCAAGGGAGGAATCTATATGAGACCCTATTTGTGGGGTGTGTTGAGAGTTTTATGGTTTTAAACAAGGTCAGAGTAGGGTAAAAGGCTCTCAACTGATTCAAATTTGTCCTCTACAAAGAGGTGGCGACTCTAACAAAATTTTTAAAGGTGATTTGAAGGTGACTTCAAATTAAGTATTTTTTTTAGCTACTCCAATACACCCAGATATTTTATGTTTCAAAGTTATAAAATTGTTTCCTTAGTAAGTGATCTAAGCACTAAGAGAAGGAACAAGGTGTGGTAAGAGGTTTGCATGCTTCAAGTTTAAAACAAAATTTTGCAAAATCAAGTGGGAGTATGTATTATTTTAAAAATGGAGGACATAGAGGTTAGAGATTCTGTTATGTCCAATTGTGGAGGATCTATTCCAGATGTTGAAGAGGTTCTTGTAGAAAATATAATTTTAGAACAAGAGTTGCAAAAACAAGTTATTTTGTTACTTAAGAAGAACATGAGACCAATGGTGGGAGAATCTCCTCTTCTTTTTTATATGAGGTTTTATGCTACAATAGAGGAGTATATTATTCCTTTCTATCCTAAGGAGTTTGTTTGGGCTACTTTATTTGTGGAATTTTTTTTTCTTGATTCAATCTGTTGGCCAATCTCCTTGAGGGTAGAATATGTTGTGTCTTCCAGGAAATGGATAGAAAATGTTAAAAATTTTAAGTTTGAGATTACACATGAGGTTGTGCTTAGTGATATTGTTTCTAAGAATGATGGAAACCAAAATGATACAGATGAGTCTAGTATGGATTCTATCTCTTGTAATCACAAAGGTGATCGTTCTCAGTATAAGGAAGAAGATATGTGTAGTCAACAAGAAGGATATGATGGCATAAATAAAAATCTTGCTCATGATTGCATATCAGAAATGGATGAAAGTGATTATAATGGTTCACTTCATAGTGAAAAAATTTATGAGTTCTTGACTTGTGAATATCTCATATATTCAAGTGGGGATAGCTCAGAGTTCTTACATCTAGTACACATTGATTTTGACAGAGAGTATGAATCAGTTGGTCCTGATTTTGACATTTGTGTTTCTGATTCTCCTTGTACTTCTATGTCACTAGCCCACAAAAAATTGAATCTGATAGATCATATGATGAAAGCATCAGTGCATTTTCAGACTTAAGAAAGGATGAAGAATTTCTTGTCATGATGTTGAGTACTGATTGGGATTATTATGTGGATTGTGAATCTATCTCAGATTTTGAATCCTTTATTAAATCCTTTCAGAATGATCTTTCAGTTTCTTAAGGTGTGTAGATACCTATTGTGTGTGGATAGGTTCTCTCCCTCAAATAGATAAGATGGTAGTTTGCATAAGTTTTTTAATTTGCAAGCAGGTTCCTTAGGGAATTCTGATTTAGTTATGCAAACCAATGACAATAAGTTTTGATGACTCCAACTGTGAAATTAAAAATGATTGTAATTACTATCAGTTCGAGGATGTTTTTGATAAATGTGTCAATGCAAGGAACAATATAAAATGCTCTAGGGGTCCTTATTTTTTTAGTAACCATCATTTGCATTGGTCACAAAATTATCAGTATTGTCAAATACGGCCTGATTTACAAGTATTGAAAGAAGGTAGAGATACTGAAGGTGTGTTCTATAAGCTATTAAAAAATTTCAGCACATCTAATCATTCAGATGACATATATGTTTTTAGCTTTCTTCATGTGCACAGATCAAAATATTTTGTGTTTGATAGAGGCAAGCTAAATCAGAACTTTATTGATGGCAGTGGGCCATCAAACCTAGTTTATTTCTTTCAAATCAGGAAAAGAGGTGCAAAGGTAATATGACTCTACTAAGTAATGTATATATTGTAAAAATTTCCTACTTTTCCTACTTTAAGTGTTTCTATTGTAGGGCTTCATTTTTTGTCTTAGTCTTCTCTTCTCAAAGATCTGGGATCTATTGTTGAACTTGCATCCAACCTTCCTCAGTTAGATCCTCTGTTAGAACTCAAAGTTGTAGATCTCTTTGGTCCTATTTTTGCCTTTTTATGCAAGGTTTTTACCTAGTCCTCAAGCCCTAGTTTTCATTTATCTATCCCTTGTGCAACTTTTAGTGAAAACCCTAAGTTGTTTCCTCATCTCATAAAATGAAGTCACTTTTTTTGAGTCACTTAAATCACCTAGGTCCATGTGCTTTATTTTTCCTAAGCCTTGTCTCCTAATCTCGCAATAAAAATTGAATATTCCATTTGATCTGGAGATTGAGCGTGAAAAGGTTCTCTTAAGCTCATAAGTGAAAAGAATATTCTTTATTCATTTTGAGATCTAGAAAAGGCTCATCACTTTTCTTGGCGGGCCCAATGCCTAAGTCTTTATCTCTAAATCTTGTAATATTTGGTGGTTAGTTCTTAACATTCAGCGATCTGGAAATAGAGGTAAAGACTTGAATTTTTATGTTTATCTCATGATCTCGTAATGTCACGGTCAAGTCCCAAAAGATCTAGAGATTCAACGCTGATCATTGATCGAGATTAAGATGTGTGGTAGTCACTCAATCTTAGAATGGGACTAGAGTTAAAGAAAGTATCCAATGATTCAGAGATAGCCTTGTCTCTCAATCTCAAGATTGAACCAGGGTTAAGAATTTCATTTATAGATTACACGATATGCTTTTGTCTCTGAATCTCTTCATGGAACCTGAGTAAAGCCAAGTCTTGTGAGATTACATGCCAACCACCAATGAAAAACAAGATCAAGGGATGTCACTAGGTCTCTAAATAAACCATGGGTCAAGTCAAGCTTCTAGCAATTCAGAGATATGTCGTTATCTCTGAATCTTGAGATCAAACCTAAGTCAAGAAAATTGTTTGGAGATTGAGTGAGGGTTGTTGATCATGTTTTAGATGTGTGGTGGTCACTCAATCTTAGAATGGGACTTGAGTTAAATAAAGTGTTCAATGACTTAGAGATATGCCTTTTTCACTAAGTTTCATGATTAGACCAGGGTTAAGACAAGTTTCTGGTGATTCAGAGATAGAGGAGATTGAGTTGCCCAGATTAAAGGTAGGTTAAGGACAAAGAACAGATGAGAGAATGATCTAACAGTTAGCGTGAAGCCTCAAAGACCAAGGTGCACGACATATAATGTATGAGGTATCATGATTATTTGACAGGTGGATAGTGGGACTTGTGTAGCAAAAGGCTTAGAGTGGGTCGAGATTATTCAAGTTGTTTTTGATCCAACAAAAAATGCTATGCCTAGAACAAGAGATGATCAAAAGTTATGTTAGACACATCATGACAACTTGCCACATCGCAGGTCAGATCTGGTCAGCTCCCAAAGTAAAAGTTAAAGATAGATATGTTTTTTAGGATTGGATGGTTGGCATTTTTCCTCAATGGTGAAGATGAATGACATATAGTGTTCAAGGCATCGTGCCTAATCACCACATGTAAATTTTCTGAGGCTAAGGACAGGTTAAAGATAGATCAATTTCTTTTTGATCCATTTGACTAGTCAGTATAATTGTAGACACCCAAAAATATTAATATTATTTTCCCTCTTATTTCTCTAACTATTTAATTTAATCAATTAAATAGTTTCATTTGCTAGTATTTATCAATAACTTAAATACTATTCCAATGTATTTCATTTAAATACATTTGTCTCATAAAATCTCCTTTTTAATAAATTTACATTTATTAAATCCCCTATATTCCTAATTCTTCTAAACCATGATTTATTCAAATCTAATTTGAATTATAATCTAAACCCTAGCTAGGAACCTATTAATCCAACATAGAGGCCTACCCTAAGCCTACACTATTCCTACCCTACTCCCATCACCTCATTTCCTAAGTATACTTACCTACCTAACTGTCCTTTAACCATGCTTAATGGGTGATTACTAACCTTTTTAAGGCTAATGGAATTGTGAGGCCTACCCCAGTCTGACAAAATCCTAACACTATGTCTTATTTATATGTTCTCCCGTCGATACAGATTTTGCTATAGTCAGACTTTTGGGACACATCTATTACTTTATGGATCCGTGGAAACCTTTTCTTGTATACAAACACCTAATTATGTAATCGGGAGATCTATATAATACTCTATGTTAGTGATGCAGATTTCCCTACAGAACTTAGTTTTGATGGTTTTGTATATTGGATTAGTATGTGGATGTTAGATATAATCAAGATGCAAATTTATTAAAAGTTATGTTTATGCATGTGGAATAGATACATATATTGTTAAGTTTAATAATCTTTGATGCAAGTGTGAGTGAATGTGTGTTCAACTTATATTATGTATTCTATTATTTTATGTATTGTTTTATTGGACCTACTGATGTGTGTAATGAGTGTGCAGGAAAGTTGACCATGGTACTAATCGGGGATTCAGAAATGGACCTATGTGAAAACCGTGATGCTAAGGCCCTGTCTATATAAAGAGACATGGACCTCGTTGTATTGTCTTTTTATT
>MU227749.1:1018390-1045154 GCA_018584345.1 Thuja plicata
TTTAAGGGTGAAATTGTGACTATCTTCTTTTAAAAAGTCATAGAATACTTGGATTAAGAAAGATATTATAATAGGTTTTCAATCTATTTAAATTGTAATGTTGTAAAAGGGGTTTTAAAAGAAAAAACTAAGATTTCATCTCCTATAGTTATTATAACATGTTTAAATGAAAGTATTAAGTTCTTTAGGTTAAGGTTTTAGTGCCCAAATTTTTGGGGCATGACAGGAATGCTCACCCACATGGGGAAATTCTCTCCAAAATGGGCACCCATTCCTCTTTAATTTCTTCTTACAACTTTGTCTCCCACTTGGAAATATTGAGCTACTCAATATTAACTGCCAATTTTGACTCAAAATTGGCCATCTTTTCAAACCTATGTATCCCTTATGTGGCTCTTATGTGGATGCCACATAGGTGCCACTTCATCCAAGCCTCTTACTCTCTCCAAAAACTCTATAAATAGAGGCCTTCTCCTCTCCATTTTACATCTCTCAATTTGCATTGTTATCATGCTATTTTGCATTTAGTAGTTCATAGTTCTAGATCTCATGTTTTCATATGCTCTTAGTTTATGCTCAAATCACTTAGATATTACATGCTAGGTTCTTTTTGGTTAAAATGAATCATAGTTTTCATCTCATATCATAACATAGCATAGTTCTTAAATCATAGCTTTCAATCTTGTATCTTGCATATCAATTTGAGCATCATCTTTGGGAAGGATTTAAGACTAGTTTTCCATACTAGTTCTTGAATTGCTTCATTCATTTTAATCTTGCATTTGCATTGGGGATCATTGCATTTTGTGTGTTTGAGAGAGCACACCTACATATCTTTATCAAGAGAAAATCGAATAAGTAGTAATAGGGTGCAATTTACTTATTTTAAGATCAATCTGATATTATGTTGAGTTCTTTGTTGCTTGCTTGATCTTTCATGTGATCTTGAAATGATTTATGTGCTAACCCACTAATGTTTTCATGTTTGAGATTGCTCCCAATAGATTGAAGAATTCATTGTACACTTTCTGGCATGCACGGTGGGACCCACGTCCCTAAAATTTCTAACTTGTCTTTATTTCCTTCAAATTTTGCCCAAAATGTGGATCAACGTCTGCATTTTACACTAAGGCGTCTACGCAAATGTTGGTTCTCCCTGAACTATCATTCAGCGTCTTCTCTTTGGATTGGCGTCTCCACCTGGTGTTATTAATTTTGAGATTTTCCAAAACACCAATTGTTTCTTTATCAAGATTTTTGGTTTTCCCACTACTTTTTAATATTTTAGCTCTCTATTTTTTAGCAGAAGTCAATCTAAGAAGCAGTTATAATGCAAAAATTTTACTAAGAAAACAAAATCTTGATAATATACTTAAGAACATTAGCTTTTAGTTGTTTGGAAGATCTTAAATGGTTAAATTTGATCAAATTAAAGACTATAAAGAAGGAAAATCTAACTTTATCTGCTATCTTTTTGTGCTTACAGGTACAATGATGTCTACATAAATGTTGGTTCATGAACCAACGTCTGCGATTCACAAACTGACATTTGCGTGTAACTAGTGTCTACATTCTGCAAATTAGAGTCTCCGACTGGTATAGCCACTTTCTAGTTTTTTGTGTTTTTAGCCCATTTTCTGCATTCTGTCATTCTTAGGCTAAAACAAGAATCAACGTCTACACCTTGACTTAGCGTCTACACTCTGTCAAAATGGGTTTTGTACTAACAATTGTTAAGTGGTTTTTGTGTTCTTAATGCTTTTCAAAGGCTGAATTTAAAACTACTAATCAGTTGTCTTGTAGCACCGCTTGTCAAAGACACAACTTTGAAACTACTCATATTTATCTTGCAGGTTGCCTCATATCAAAATTGACCAAACGATCATGTTTGTGTTAGTCTTTTTTAGGAACATAGACTAATTAGTTAGGTTTTCTTGTCTAATCCTAAGTGAGTGTTAGGGGATTGTGCTCTCTTCCCTTTTGGGAAGATCAAAAACCTAGGCGCACTTACTTACTGTTGAACAATTAAATATTTTGGGAAAGAACAAAGATTGTCTTACATGATTGTGGGGAAAATGATACTAGATAGGAGAGTATGCTCTTTTCCTCTTGTGGGAAAATTAGAAATCCCAATCCAAGTTACTTTGAATCCTTTAGATGGGCTTGCCGGTTGAGGAAAAAATCTCCCGAGAAAGACCCACGTGAGAACAAGGTGTAAACCACACCACTCTAACTCACGTTAATCAAATTTACTCCTTGGGGTTAAAGCCCTAGGAGTTGATTGGCATTTGAGATTATACTCAACTCTTGTCTAACTTAAGTGCGGCCTCGTGGTCTCAATCACGTTTACATGACCACTTTTGTCAAGACGCTCTATGGGGCTATATACCTGAATCGTGCTTGCATGGGCATAGAGGATACAATTGAATGAAGAACCTTACTAAACACTCTAGGCTTAGAATCTACCTAGAACACCCCTGAAAGGTGAGAATGCTTGTTCAAGGAAGATAGTAACTTTCCCAAGATCACTTGTACATTCATGCCACCCTGAGTGTTTGGAACCGGATAATATGGTGTTATGACTGGAGCCATTGCATGCTTGGTGAAGGGCATATTCTGATTAGCTCTTGTGTGTGTGCCTAAGCTTACGAGAAATTATTTTCATGCTATGCCAATTCCTTAGGTAGAGTTTGTGCTTGAAGTGCTTGAAACAACATTGACAAATCCAAAACACGAACATAATATCCAACATTCAAATTTTTCATGTGCTTGTATCCTTCAAGGTTGCTTTGTCCTTTGTCAAATTGCTTTCAGACACATGCTTGTTATTTTATGGTTTGACTATGCTGAAATTGGTTCTTGCCATGGAACAAATCTATTGAAAATTAGAACAAGATCAAACTTTTGCCAGATTATCAAGACAACATCCCTTTGTAAAGAATTTGATCCTTTATGAGATATGTCCTAAAACCTCCAACTATTCATCCAAGATCAGATCTATTTATAGGACATGACCGATTCCAAGAAGCATAAGAAGGTAAAAACTTCATTACCACCCATGCAAAGAGAACAGAAAAACACAACCCGAGAGGCTACCAAATACCAACACATCAACGATTATGTCAAACAAAAGATTCATAAATGAGAAGAATTTGACAAAGTGATCTACAACAACAAGGTTGCTCGTTTCATGGGAAAATATCATCTAAAATCTACTTTTGTTGGATTTGAGCAATATGACTAGTCAGTTACCACAACAAATAAAAGTTCCTCCTCTTCTTAAGCTCACTTAGCTTGCATTTTAGGACCTCCCTTAGGTTGTCATCTTTAGGAACACATCACACACTCACCCTAGCATGATCCTGCATTAATCAAATCAATCCTAATAAGCCTAGCATCACCCTAACCATCATCCAAAGCATCCTTGATCACATCCCTCACTTGGTATTGCATCCCCTTTTGAGTTGCTAAAAACCTACATCTTAGTCAAATCCCATCCTTGAATTTCCTTAAACTAAGCATTGTTTAGGATAATCCTCTTTGTCTTTTGCAACCTAATCACCTTGATCAAAAGGTTGGTTCACATTAACAAAGAATCTCGTCCACCAAAGACCACAAGTGTGTCTTAGGTAGACAATCATATCCACTTGATCCTACACTAGGGAAAGCAACCCTTAATCCTGGCATACATCAAGTCATCCTTAATTCGTAGAAGCGCATCCATCATCCTAAACACATCCTAATCCTAGTATCATCACCCTTAGCTTCCTATTTGCATCTTTTGCATCACATCTTGCATTTCATATTCCCGTTAGGATATTCATTTCATGCCACCTATCACACGATCCACTAAGAAGAGGAAGAACATGGATCCTAATCTTGCCACTAGCTCATCTAATCCTACGATTGACAACACCAATGCCATGGTTACTAATGCACCTCAGCCCAATGATCAAATTGAACATATCTGGGTAGACACTAATGAAATTCCCACTCTGAGTACCATAGAAACACTTATCAACCATCTAGCCCATGTCCACATGGTAAATGCCATGAGTGGATGCAACAACAACCAAGTACTCTTGGACATCCAACAACAAGGAATTCAACTCCTGCCTTGGATTATATCTACACTTGTCACATGACCTATGGCACTTCTAGGGGAACGTCCTTATCCCACTAGAAATGAATTTTTTGATCCACTTCAATGAGCCCTACAAGTGGGAACTCTTATCACACAAGTTGTTCATCTGTCCATTCCACCCTCCATCATGCACACAACACCTTCATCTACCTCGGGAGCCCCACCTCCTAATGCCACATCAGCAGCACAAACAATACCCCCTATCACTATGCAGGCACCTCCAGTAGCCATAGTCACTCCTCTTTCACAAGAAATCCCAAAATTTGTTGCAAACTTTCCACCACCACCAGTTAGCACACAACAAACCGCTATTCCACCCATTCCTACTCAGCCCATTCAAAGTGCAACAACTAGTTCACAGCATCAAAGCACCCAAGTCTCCATGCCTTTTTCGCCTTTCTTCACCACAGGCATGCCACCTACCAACGCATATAACCAACCCTTATTTCCACAAGGGTCCACTTTTCCTGCTCCACCAGGAACGTAATCACAATGAATTCTAGTAGTTCCACCTTAAACATTGTTCAACCCAAATCCCCCCATACCGCAACCATCCATGAACCCCTTCGTCATACCCCAAATTCCCATCCCACCTATCCAATAGAAACAACAGCAACCTATCCAACAACAACAACAACAACAACAACCCTATCCAACAGCAAAAACAACCTATCCAACAACAGCAACAACCTATTCAGCAACAACAATCCATTTAGCAACCATCCCAGCAACAACAACCACAACAAAAAATCACCAACCCATTCACATGCCAAACACAATAGCAACAAATCAACCCCTTTGTAGCTGCACAACCCACCATCCAAACTACACAATAGGTACAACCACAAATGTAGGTGGAAAATCCCCTCATGGCACAACCGCTGCAATATTTTGCTAATGCTTTAATCCAACCCATGCAACAATAGCAAACTCATTCCGTCAATTACATAGCCATGCCATCTTCTACTACATCACAAACAATTCCACCTCCAAAACAATTCAATGTTCCCACTGGGGGCATTTCGCCACAAAATGCCTATCCTCCATCCTATATAGGTGCACAACAAGCTCATCCCGCCTATCCAATGCCGCAACAAATACAATCATATTTCTAGCAATTGCAACAATCTTATCAAGCGCTGACACCTCCTCCACTGCAATATTCCCCTCAACCACAACTTCCACCACAACAACCCATATAGGTTGACCGACAACTATCATACCAAACACCACAATATCCCCCACAGAATCCTCCATATTCGTCATTCAATCCATATTAGGTTAAAGGAAACCATGTAATCATGATCAACAATCCTCCCCCACAAATCAATCATGAATGGGAGGAAATGAAGAATGCTCTCAAGGAACTGAAGGCTGGGACAGAGGCAAAAACATTTAAGTTTGAAGAGGTATTCCCTTATCCATTTGATCAATCTATCACTACCATACCCTTCCCCAAGCATTTTGAGACACCCAAATTTGATAAATATCAGGGGAAGGGAGATCCTGTGAGTCATGTGAAAGAATTATACATGGTCTGCCAAGAAGTGGCCTATAACGATAACTTCCTCATGAGATTGTTTCCCAAAAGCTTAGGAGGAACCACTCTTGAATGGTTCTACAATATTCCTTATGACACAGTCTCTACTTTTGCAGAATTATCTAAACATTTTGTGGCCCAATACACACATAATGTCAAAAATGAACTCTCACTCCTTGACCTATGCAATTCCAAACAAAAGGGAGGAGAGAGCTTGGCCGATTATCTTCAGCACTAGAAAGGGCTTACTACAAGGTTGTCTTACCAACCCCCAGAGAAACATCTTATCAAAATCTTTATTAACAAACTTCATCCTAAGCTCACCTATCACATGTGCATGAACTATATACAAACTTATCACGACATCAGAATCAAAGGTATGGACCTTGAATGAGGTCTTGTAGAAGAAACTGCCATCAAGCACTACAAAGAATCCCAACCTGACAAACATAACAATGATCAATCATGATACTGGAACAAGAACAAAAATACGGTAACAGATGGAGCCACTGACACCAAACATGTTCAGGTCATGGTAGCCAGTCCTAATGCACCTACACAGACTTATCAGCAAGCACCACCAATGTACCCTCAACCTCCTCCCATGTATCAATAGCCCAATCTTGTGTATTCCCAGCTGACTTCCCAACAAAATATGCACCCTCAAGGCATGAATATCTATCCCCCTCTAGGGACATCATATCAACACAACTATAAAGGTCCTATGAATCAAACAAATGCTATATCAATCCTCCATGGACAACAAAGGCCTCACGCTTCAAATGCACCACAATGCACGTTTACCCCTTTAGGTGAACCCATAGATGTCATCTTCTGCAAGCTGGTCCAAGCTAACCAAGTCATATATCCTAAAACACAACCATTTGATGACTCAACTCCTAAGCTATCTTGGTATAAAGACAACGAGTACTATGAATACCACCATGTTAAGGGACACACCACCCTCAAATGCATGAAGCTAAAACACTATATTCAAGACTTACCTTTTCCACCAATGACAATTGAAGAGGCATTTCCTGAATATCAAAAGTATTTTCATATTTTACCTTTGCCACACACGTATCTATTCTTCCAAGATAGATTATATATGATCCCTTGGAAATGCTTTCTAGGTAGAAATGATAAGATACCACCTTTTTGTTTTGAAGCCTATGAATGAAGATGTAGATTTAGGAATATCTTTCATTTTGTCTCTGCACACATTTGATGTGTGGCCTTTCTTTCCATAGTGGTTCCATGTCAGCATTCTTGGTATTGGATTTTCATAGACATTCTTTGGACCTTGAAGGTAAAGGAACTATAATGTTGAATAACCTGATCAAATGTGAAAATGCTTACTGGGTAAAAGGACCAAATTATAATTTGTTAAGTATTTCACAACTGAATAATACAGGTCACCAAGTGGAATTCAAAAATAAGAAGGCAAATATATTCAATGAATCAGGAAGGTTGATCGGAACTGGTGAGCAGACAAAAGGTAACCTTTTCTATCTTCATGACATTAGCACCACTTGTTTAATGGCTAGAAATGAAGACATATGGTTGTGGTACAAAAGATTGTGTCATGTGAATTTTGACAACATGATAAAGATAAGCAACAAAAGGAATGTCAGGGGTTTCCCAAGCATGACTAAGCCAGAGCATATCATGTGCAAGAATTGTCAAAAAGGTAAGATGACAAAGTCTAGTTTCAAGATTAAAATCCATACATCTAATGCAATTCTAGAATTAGTCCATACTAATCTATGTGGACCCATGAGGACAAAGAGTTACTATGGAGATAGGTATTTTATTCTCTTTTTTGATGATTATTCTAGAATGATGACAATTATGTTCTTAAAAGATAAATCATAAGCATCCAAGATGTTTAAATGGTATAAGGCTATGGTAGAAAAATAAAGTGAAAAGAAATTGAAATGCTCAAGGTCAGATAGAGGAGGGGAATTTATTTCAGATGAATTCACTAACTATTTCAATGAGCATGGAATTAAAAGATAGGTTTCTACACCAAGAACACCACAACAAAATGGAATTGTTGAAAGGAGAAACAAATCAATTGTTGATTGTGTAAGATCATTAATGATTGAGAAGAGCATCACTCAAAATTTCTGGAGGGAAGCTGTCAGTACTGCTATCTACACATTAAATAGAGTACAACTAAAGAAGGACACAAAGAAGATACCCTATGAGCTTTGGTATGGTCATACACCCAATGTAAGTTACTTTAGAATCTTTGGTAGTCAATGTTATATTTTGAAAGATGATAGAAATGGAAAACTTGACTCCAAAAGTGAAGAAGGTATCTTTCTAGGGTATTGAACCAAAAGCAAGGCTTATAAATGTCGTAACAAGTCATCTAACAAGATAATTGAAAGTGCAAATGTGAAAATAGATGAATTTTCTGAAAATAATGATAAGGAAAGAAGAAGAGATCTACAGGACTACAACAGGTTTGTTTATACAGAACCTAACACTCTACCTGAGCAATAGTGTATTTCTCTCAAGGAACATAACATCCAAGAATTAGTCTGCAATTACCAAAAATCTGGAAAATCCTCAAGATGATGTTCCGAATGATGGAGATTAGAATGAAGGTCAAGAAGATGATCAAAATGATGAACACAGAGCTGAACCAAAACTTGCCAAGTATGCCAGAAGACATCATCCACAAAATCAAATCATAGGAGACAAGAAGTAAGTTGCAAAACACTAGATGTTTACTTTGTGATTTTAAGCCTAAATCTATTAATACAACACTTGAGAATGAATAATGGGTCAGTGCTATGATTGAAGAAATAGAACAGATTGAGAATAATAGTACATGGACACTAATACCAAGACCAGATGAAAAGAATGTCATCGATACCAAATGGATATTGAGAAACAAGCTGAATGAGAATGGAGAGGTCACAAGAAACAAAGCAAGGTTAGTATGCAAGGGATATGAACAAGAAGAAGGTATTGATTATGGAGAAACATGGTATGTAGACTACATAAAGCCTTGTATGGACTAAAACAAGTGCCTAGAGCCTAGTATGAAAGACTTCACTCCTATTTCATTAGCATTAAATTTGTAAGAACTAGCAAAAATAGCAATATGTACTTAAAAGAAGATACCGATGGTAATATTTTGATTACTAAAATTTTTGTTGATGATATAATTTTTGGGGGAAATGAAATGTTATGCAAGTCCTTTGCTAATGAAATGAGAAAAGAATTTGAAATGTCTATGTTTGGGGAGATCAAATTCTTTCTTGGTCTACAAATTCTACAACAAGATGCATGCATATATATCACTCAGTCCAAATACATCAAGGAAGTGCTAAAGATATTCAAGATGGAAGATTCCAAACCATTTGGAACACCTATGGAAATCGGATGTAAGATGAAAAACTAAGACAAATCAAATGAGGTAAATCAAACCTTGTATAGATTAATGATTGGAAAACTAATGTATGTTGTTCATACTAGACCAGATATAGCACATGTAATTGGAATAGTTGCAATATTCTATGTGTTGGAGATTTACTTCTGGCAGCTAGTTGATTGTATGTTTGTCATTGATGACAACATATAATCTATAGCAGTGTTCTGTATGTACTTATCAGAATAATGGTATCAAGCCTTGCGCGGTTATATTCATGTTGTTGACATGATGTTTATGTTTTTTTCATACACATAGACTCAGATATGAAGTTTCAATTGTGTTGTGTAATTCTATTATGTGGCAGTTACAGTTTCTAGAGTTTGTTTGTACTTAGACGACGTATTGCATTGGTTCTTGAGTTGTGCCTATCTTCGGGATATGTGTGTGTATATTCAAGTTAGGTTATGAGTTGATGATAGTTATCTAAAGGCACCAAATGTGTTTCATCAAGATTGCAAAGTTAGAGTTAATTTGGTGAGGCCGACTTAGTGAAGCATTGAGTCTATTAAGTTTATATTGCACAGTTGTAATTATGCTTGTGTGATTAGTAAAGACGACAAGAATGTTATGAAGAGTTGTCTAACAGGTCCCTTGATCTTATACTTTGAGGAATATACTTATAGCAAGTCATTTGTGGAATAATAAGTGTGAGTGATAAGAAAAGATACAGGAAAAGTATAGAGCAGAATATCATTTGAGTTTCATTCATCAAGGATCTATGTGAAGAAGAAGTTTAAGATTACAATACACTAGAACTGATCAAGATAGCAAGTCTACTCTATAGTTCATCATCAGATATAGTGCATATATTTTCTATAGAAGCTTGTAGCCTTCACCATTAAAGAAGTGAGATTTGGATAGTGAGTCCTCACCCTTAACCGGGTTATTTGTAAAAGAATCCTAACAGGGTCAGACCCTTAACCAGGTCACTATACTTATTGCATTGTAAAGAATAACTCCTAACAAGGTTGTAAGATCTTCTAATAGGGATTATTATAAAAAAGTATAGTTCATTGTGGGTGTTAATTCCCTCTGGGGTTTTTACCATTTGGTTTCCTCGTAACCAAATTATGGTGTTGTCTATTGTGTTCTCTGAATGTGCATTTACTTTATTGTATTCTAGAGTTAATGAAAGAAAAGAATTAAATTAGTTGATAACTGATTCAACCCCTCCCCCCCCTCAGTTATCCTTTGGGACTATTCTAACAATTGGTATCAGAGCTAAGTGCCTTGAAGAGAAAGCCTAACAGCTTAAGGTAGATCAAATGTCTTACTTCAAAAAAGAGAGTCCTAAGTTTGATGGAGAAAATTATCTGGATTGGAAGAACAAAATGATAACAAATCTACAATGTGTTAGTTTTGACATCTTCTAGATAGCCACACAAGAAATTGTTATTCCTTCTCTAAAAGACCTATCAAGAGATGATGCTACTAGTAAACAAAAGGATACATTCATAGATAATGCAGTTTCCAGAGAAGCCCATATAAGTGCGCTATCTGACAGTGAATTCTTTGAGATCAAGAAGGTAGGAAAAGCATACACAATATGGAAGTATTTAGAAGACATGTTTGAAGGAGATGTTCAAGCAAAGAATGCACGTAGGAAGACATGGAAAAAGAAATACAATAACCTTGAGATGTTACCTGAAGAGAACATTAGAGCCTACAATCAGAGGATAAATGAAGGAGTTTCTGGAATCACAAACAATGGTGGAGAAATATCAGAAGAAGATATAATGGACAAGCTGTTGACTACCTTAACATCAAACTATGAGAACAAGATCTGTATTCCAGAGGAAACCATGCAATTTTCACAAGACTTCAAGAGAGATAATTTGATCAGTAAAATCTCTGCATTTGAGATATCAAGATTGAAGACTGAACCTAAAAGTGAAACAACCTTCAAAGCTTCAGTTCATCGTAATAAATCTCACATCTCTAGCAATAATGAGAAAGAAAAAGTTGATGAAGAACTAGAAGAAATCATTGCCATGATTGCTAAAAGAGAAAAGAAAGGCAAAGGGAAATATGAAGAACAGCTTCCATTCAAATGTTTCTCATTCAACAAGATTGGTCACTTTGCATCCGCATCCAAGTGTCCTACAAGAGTAAAGAAATTTGGATCTAATTATAAACCCAAATACAGGAAGGAATGCTATCATGCTGAAGAAGTTGTAACTGATGAAGATTCAGGAGAAGATGAAATTGGATTCATTGCCCTTAAAGACATGGAAAAATTGCTTGAGCATATGGACATTGAAGATGAAAAGGAAACACAGGAGTTAGCCCTAATTTCCAAAGAAGACATCAGAACTGATTGGATCATTGACAGTGGATGCTCTCATCATATGACAGGTGATAAAGATAGATTTGTTCATCTAGACAAGTACAAAGGTGGTATGATTAGATTTGGAGATAACACTCCTAAACCTATCATAGGTAGAGGATCCATCACCCTGGATGGAAAGAACAAAACAGATGATGTTCTATATGTTGATGGATTACATCACAATTTACTAAGTGTTGGACAACTACTTGAAAAAGGTTATCATTTGGAATTCAAAGACAACGAATGTATTATAAGAAACAAAGAAGGAGACATGATTGCATCAGGCTCCAAAACAAAAGGTAATGTTTTCCAGCTTAATTCAGATGTAAGTTGTTTTGTTACAAAAGTGGATGACAGTTGGTTATGGCACAAGAGACTCTATCATATCAATTTTGATAATAGAGTAAAGATAAGCAATGTCAAAGCAGTTAGAGATCTTCCAAGTATTGCAAGACCAATTGACACAATATGCAAGGAATGTGTTATGGGAAAGCATGTAAGGAGCTCTTTCATAAGAAAGCAGAACTCAGCTGAAAACAAGATAGACCTAGTGCATACAGATTTATGTGGTCCTACTCAAACCAGATCATATTACGGAGAAAGGTATTTCATTTTGTTTGTTGATGATTTTTCAAGAATGATGTGGGTTTCATTCGTAAAGGAGAAGTCATCTGAAGCCTTTGAGAAGTTCAAAATATTCAAAGCCAAAGTGGAGAATGAATTTGGATTAAAACTAAAGTGTCTGAGATCAGATAGAGGAGAATTCACCTCTAACCGGTTTTATGACTACTGTGAAGAACATGTAATTAAAAGATAGTTGAGTGCACCCAGAACCCCATAGCAGAATGGGATAGTAGAAAGAAGGAATAGGATCATACTTGATACAGTGTGCACTATGATGACTGAAGGAAAAGTTGCGCACAACTATTAGAGAGATGTAGTTAATACAGTAGTCTATACTATCAACAAAACACAACTAAGGCCAAGCGTGGATAAGACACCTTATGAACTTTGGTTTGGAAATGTACCTACAGTAAAATACTTTAGAATATTTGGCAGCAAGTGCTACATCAAGAGAGATGATGGTGTTGGTAAGTTTGATGCTAGAAGCGATGAAGGCATTTTCCTTGGTTACTCTACTAAAAGCAAAGCATACAGATATTTTAATTTAAGATCAAAGAAGCTAATTGAAAGTACTCATGTAAAGATTGATGAGAAGTTCATGGTTCAAGAAAGGTACTATGAATATGCACCTATGATTGAGGATGAACCCAGGCCTAGCAGTAAAGACACTATTATTGAAGAAATGTTTGATTGCATTTATGTTTCATGTAATGAACCTTAATCAAGCAAAGAAGTATCACAGATTACAAATGAGGATGTTACACCAAAAGTTTCAAAGTTTACATCTAGGTATCATTCAAAGGATGATATCATTGGATATTAGAGCAGTAGTGTTTTGACTAGATCAAAAGAAAAAAGGTTAACAGTGGATGAAGAGGTATGTTTACTCTCACAGATTGAACCTTTAAATGTTGAAGATGCTTGCAAGGATTCTGATTGGCAGAAAGCAATGGAAGAAGAATTAGATCAAATAATAAAAAATGATACATGGGAATTGGTCCCTAGACCCAGTGACAAAAATGTGATTGGAACAAAGTGGGTATTTAGGAACAAGATGAATGAAGATGGTACAGTGGTCAGAAACAAATCAAGACTAGTGTGTAAAGGATATGCGCAGAGGGAAGGGATAGATTACACTGACACATTCACTCCTATGAATAGACTGGAAGCCATTAAGTTATTATTGGCCTATGAAACATTCAAAGACTTCAAAGTATATCAAATGGATGTCAAATCTACCGTTCTTAATGGTGACTTGAAGGAAGAAGTCTACATAGAATAGCCTAAAGGATTTAATCTATCAGATAAACCAGACATGGTATGCAAATTGAAGAAAGCACTCTATGGACTTAAACAGGCCCCAAGAGCTTGGTATGAGAGACTAGATGGTTATCTTACCAAGATTGGGTTTAAGAAAGGAGCAGCAGATTGTAACCTATTCATGAGAGAGACACCTGATGGACTATTACTTGTTTCCATATTTGTTGATGATATTATCTTTGGAGGTAATGACAAGCTTAGTGCAGAATTTGCAAAAGAAATGCAGAATGAATTTGAAATGAGCATGATTGGTCCTATAAATTATTTTTTGGGATTGAACGTAAAGCAGAAAGATAAAGGAATATTCATAAATTAGTCCAAATATGTGAGAGAAATATTGAAGACCTTCAAGATGGAAGATTGTAAGCTAGTATGCACTCCTATGATAACTGGAAGCAAGCTTTCTAAAGAAGATGATTCCGCAGTAGTTGACAAGACATTATATAGGTCTATGATTGGAAAACTTATATACCTTACTCAATCTAG
Organism: Thuja plicata; assembly: GCA_018584345.1. Taxonomy (NCBI): domain Eukaryota; kingdom Viridiplantae; phylum Streptophyta; class Pinopsida; order Cupressales; family Cupressaceae; genus Thuja; species Thuja plicata. Next base: position 1,032,282 of record MU227749.1, read on the forward strand.
ACCAAAAATATCTAATGCAGTTGGCATTGTTGGAAAATTTGTAGCTGAACAAAAATAGAATAACCTAATGGCAATAAAGAGAATATTCAGAAATCTAAAGGGAACTATAGACTATGGTTTATGGTATCCTAAATCTAAGAATATACAACTTCATGTGTATACAGATGCAGATTGGGCAGGTTGTCTTGATGATAGGAAGAGTACTTCTGGAGGAGTAGTATTTCTTGGAGATAGGTTGGTTTCTTGGGTAAGAAAGAAGCAGAATTGTATCTCTCAATCGAGAGCAGAAGCTGAATATGTTATAGTAGCATTGAATTGTTCAACAATGGTTTGGATCAAGTAGATGGTTAAATATTTTGGTATACAGGTTGACTATCCTATTGTTATTCACTGTGATAACACCAGTACTATCAACATGTCCAAGAACCCTATGATGCATGCAAAGACAAAGCACATTAAGATTAAATACCATTTTCTTAGAGAAAAATTCATAGATAATGAAGTAAAATTGGACTTTGTAAGCACCAAAGAACAGTTGGTAGATGTTTTCACAAAGCCTTTACCAAAAGATACTTTTGAGTATCTCAGGGAGAAGTTGGGAGTAATTTCCTCTCCCGAGTCTGATTAGATAAAGCAACAAGATTATCAGTCATTAAGTGACTGATGAATGGTTGACTACTCTACTTCTAGAGTAGTACCTGTCATTAATTGTTTATGGAACCCTTTTCCATTGATGTTAAAGAGGGAGTATATAGTAAGGGGGAGCATATACTCTGGGGGAGTATAAACACAGACAGTGGAGCTGCAGCTGTGTAGAGAAATCTTTGATGAGGATATTGAGAAGATTGTAAAAAGAAAGAAGACACCATATGTTGAAGATGTTTTTAATATCATATGTTGCCATCAATGTCAAAGGGGGAGATTGTTGGAGATTTGCTTCTGGCAGCTAGTTGATTGTATGTTTGTCATTGATGACAACATATAATATACAACAGTGTTTTGTATGTACTTATTAGAATGATGGTATCAAGCCTTGCATGGTTATATTCATGTTGTTGACATGACGTTTATGTTTTTTTCATACACGTAGACTCAAAGATGAAGTTTTAGTTGTGTTGTGTTGTGTAATTCTGTTATGTGACAGCTATAGTTTCTGGAGTTTGTCTGTAAAGAGCCGACATATTACATTGGTTCTTGAGTTGCACCTATCTTTGGGATATGTGTGTGTATATTCAAATTAAGTTATGAGTTTATGATAGTTATCTAAAGGTTCCAAATGTATTTCAACAAGATTGCAAAGTTAGAGTTAATTTGGTGAGGCCGACTTAGTGAAGTGTCGCATCTATCTAGTTTATATTGCGCGGTTGTAATTATGCTTGCGTGATTAGTAAAGCCAAAAAGGATGTTATGAAGAGTTGACTAATAGGTCCCTTGATCTTATACTTTGAGGAAGATACTTATAGCAAGTCATTTGTTGAATGCTAAGTGTGAATGATAAGAAAAGATACAGGAAAAGTACAGAGCATAATATCAGTTGATTTTCATTCATCAAGGATCTATGTGAAGAAGAAGTGAAAGATTACAATACACTGGAACTGACCAAGACAACAGATATACTCTATAGTTCATCATCAAATATAGTGCATATCTATTCTACAGAAGGTTGTAGCCTTTTCCATTAAAGCAGTGAGCTTTTGGATAGTGAGTCCTCACCCTTAACCGGGTTATTTGTACAAGACTCCTAGCAGGGTCAAACCCTTAACCAAGTCACTATACTTATTACATTGTAAAGAACAACTCCTAACAGTGTTGCAAGATCTTCTAACATGGATTATTATAAACAAGTATAGTTCATTGTGGGTGTTAATTCCCACCGAGGTTTTTACCATTTGGTTTCCCTGTAACCAAATTGTGGCATTGTCTATTATGTTATATGAATGTGCATTTACTTTATTATATTCTGGAGTTAATGAAAGAAAATAATTAAATTAGCTGATAACTGATTCACCCCTTGCCCCCCTCTTAGTTATCCTTTGGGAATATTCTAACACTATTCTAATACCAAAGAATCACATATGACTATTGTCAAGAGAATTCTAAGATATCTAAAGAACATCGAAGACTATGGCTTATGGTATAAAAGAAAAGGAAAATTTGAGCTACAAGTCTATACAGATGTTGATTGGGCTGGAAACATTGATGACGTAAAGAGCACAACTAGAGGATCATTCTTCATGGGTGATAGACTTATCACATGGATCATTAAAAATCAAGGATGCATCTCTCAGTCTACTGTAGAAGCAGAGTATGTGGTTGATGCTGCAAATTGCTCAAATATTGCATGGATGAAATAGTTGCTGGAAGGTATGAATATGAAGATTGTTGAACTAGTAATTATCTACTATGATACTACCAGTGCAATTAACATTTCTAAGAATCCAGTCATGCATGCTAAGACTAAGCATATTGCTATCAAGTATCACTATTTGAGAGAACAAGTGCAAGCAAAGGAGGTGATATTGGAATATGTTCAATCAAAGGAACAATTAGCCCATATATTCACCAAGCCATTACCAAAAGATACATTTGAGTGCCTGAGACAAATACTAGGTGTCCAACCCTTGTCTATCTATCAGTAAGCTGACTAGGAGGCTGCATTAGCCTATACATAATCTAAAGATCATTCATGTTGATGCAAACACTAAGATGCACAACAATAGATACATTTGTACACAGTAAGGTAAAAATATGCACCAAACATAAGAGACATTGTATTTCTGATGGATAGGGAAATTCAAGGAATATATTATATAAAAGGATGAATGATGATATAGAAGAGACTTGTTTGGCATTGTTGTCAAAGGGAGAGATTATCTCATTATCATAAGGGAGAGAGATTCATTATCATAAAGGAGAGATTATGTTATTGATTAGAAAAGATTATATCATTATCCATGAGGAGAAGTTCCTAAGAATAAAAAGGAAGAGTTAATCAATATTCAAAGGGAGAGATTGATTACATATTAAATATCCATCTAAGGGAGAGAAGTAACAAAGGGAGAGAATTCATACAAAGGAAGAAATTATTGTCAAAGAAATTATCAAGAAGAGGAACAGTAAAGATAGAGAACATATCAGAAAAGAGATAGAAGATGCTACATCTATCCAGTGAATGGATTAAAGATTGAAGAAACCACTCTTCAAGAAACAAATCTAAGCTATTTTGAGCTTACCAAAAGCCAGACATTTGTAATTGTTACAATAGGAAAGATTGATGAAACTGTTATATTTCATATTGTGTTAGTAATAGTATAGTATGATAATGTAGTGTGTTTCCATCAATGCCAAAGGGAGAGATTGATGACATGTAACTGATTGAATGTTTAGAGATGTTAAGTTGATCACCAAAATGTAGAAAGATAATGCAAGACATTAAATCAGTTAATGGATTGTATTGTCATTGATGTCAAATTCATATAATCTAATCAGTTATAATAAAAGTGTCAAAGACTTCAGAGAATTAGAGAGATAAAGATTATGCTTTCAGTAATACATAAAATACAAGCATTCACTATGTGACTTTAAACACTGACAGCTAGTGGAACTCGACGGACAGAGATAACCAAAAATTAAGTCACAGTGATTCCCAAGAGAGAAAACCAATGAGAATTACTGATGAGCAGAATCACAAGCATACCTGATGGCCAGAATCACAATGTAAACCGATGGACAGACAAGCTCGAAGGATAGACAACCTTGATGGATAAACAACCTTGAAGGAGAACTAAAGTGTTGACCAAAGCTATCAAAGAGTTAAAACACTAGAGTTTACTGGATTTCTGAAATGAAAAAATATCTAGCTAGCAGAGCTAAATATAGACTTAACTGGTAGTTATCATTGTTTTCATTGATAAGATAAAGCCAGAGATAAGTAAAGAATTTAAAGTTGTTTTGTCTATTTGGAAAGAAGATCTCTATGAGATAAAACAAGAGTTTTTCTTTAAATCAGATTGGCTAAGATTGCGGATCATGCCAACATAAAGAAAATCAAGAACCTAGAAATGTTGATATCATGTCTATAAAGAGACAACTTAATTCATTACAAATTAAGGGGAGTGAATTAAAAAGAGAATGCTAGAGAGAAATTGATGAAGAAAAAATTCTTACAATCCTGATCAATCAAGCTGAGGAAAGAGCTAAAGATTTCTACAGACACCGAGCAATAGAGCATAGCATCACCGACCAGAACAAAAGTGGAGCAAAGGTATTGAAAAGATATATTGATTAGATTGGTTTAATGAGCTTACAATATATCTAAAAATATGTAATTATAAGTTGTATATGTGAATAGATTATATTGTTTCAGTTTAACCATTGATTCAGAAAGGCTCTTAACCGAGCAGGGTTTAAAGATCCTTTCTATATTGAGATCCATCCCAAGGAGTATCAAAACTTTTTATCATGAAGATAGCATGAGATACCAGATACCATTTGACAAACCAGAAGAGTTTGGAAAAGGAAGGTAGCATAGAAATGCTCGATATCAAGTGACAAACTTATCTTTTAAATCCTGTAACAAGGTCACACCTAACAGTGTGTTTGTAACCTTTAACAATGTCGTCTCTTCACCAAGCTCACTACAGAAGAGTGAAAAATTTGGGTTATCAGTTCCAAGTGGTTTTTCCCTTAACAGGGTTTCCATGTTAAAAATCCATGTGTCAATGTGTTTATGAGTCATTACTTTAGTGTTTTTCATTACACATAGCTAATCCTGATTGATTGGTATACTCTAAGTAATTTATAGTTTTTTGGTAAATTGAAAGACTGCTATTTAGTAAACATAAAGAATAAGGTTTAAAAAAGAATTCCAAGCAGTAGTAATTTGATAAGTATATTTGAAGTTATTCATCTTATAGGACTGAAGATAACTAGAGGCTTAATATTGTGGTACTTAGTTTTTGAGTTGATTAATTGGAATATTTTGAGGCCACTGATTCACCCCTCTCCCCCCCTCTTAGTTATTACTAATATATTTGTGGCTTTCCTTTCCGCAATGAAGAATATATGTATCAGGTAAATCATGCTTTGAATCATTACAACCATTTTAGAAAAAATATCCAGGCGAAAGGCTTTATGAAAGTCAACATGGTAAATTCTTTAGATTCTCAGTTTAACTTCTTTTCTAGAACTAGATATGCAGTTTGTTGGAAAGTGATCTATTTTGCATGATGTCATTCAATTTTTGGTTGTCATTTATGGAAACACATCTGGGTTACAGATCAATTCCTATGAACTTGAGTTTTGATGACTGTTAGTGAACAAATTTGTCCTTTCACAAATTAACAAACAACTCAACTCTAAATGCCTAGAAAGAAGGACAAACAATACTAATAGTTGGATGAGTTATCATTAATTGATAACTCTCCTCTAAATTAAGAGGTATAGCTCCCTCATGAAAAGATATTCAATGAATTATATAACAGAGCGTATCTTTAACCTGAAGATACAAAAGGCTTCTCGATATTCATCCATAAACATGAAATGAATGTGTTTATAAGACTTTATAACTTAAACATGATGGAAAGAAGGTAGGAAGCCTCAAGACTTGCTTGTTTAACCTTTCAATATCACAGAGGAAAATGAGAGGGAATAAAATTCTATTCTATAAACCATAAATGACAACGCAAGACTGCATCTAAAATATGAAAGGAATTACCACAAGATTCATTCCAATCCAAGAATTACATCCTCAGACCACAAGATTTGATAAACATAACCTATTTTTATTATAAACGCATAACATTAAAAAACAAGATTGAACTATCTCTAAAAATACAATTAAAATACATAATATTAAGCTAATTCCCCTATCCTCTATTACAATCAGAAAATAATTATTCCCCCCTAGCAGCCCTCTGACTATGGAAAAATAGAACCCTGGGGACAGTATCCCATTCTAGGATAAATACTATCTCCCGGTTACATTTTGGTTCCCATAACCATTTCTTGAAAAGTCTTTTAAAGATTACCTTTTTCACCTTTACATCTTTGGTATGATTAGTGCCTAACCCCTTTAGAATATTTTAGACTTTATGCAATATATTCTTGGGCATATGGACAAGGGGGAATTTATTACATCTGAGATGTATTTCCATTTTTCATCAAATGACATTTGTTCACACAAACCATTTGGCATCTCCATTTATTAAAATATTGATTGAAATCAAACATATCTAGCTCTATCACCACAACGTTGCTTGGAGCTGTCAAGTGACACGGAGCATGGTATGTCTTTATCAACATTCCCAAGTTGCAAGATAGAGACTCGCAACCTGTACAAGGCACTCCTCCTTTTAATTATCAAACCACATTTTGAGTTCCTGAAATCATACAATTATATTAATGTTCCAATCCTATTACTAAGGATGGTTTTGAGTTGGACCACGAGCCCTCTGACCCAAATTTTACAATTTGGGTGATGACTAATTACCATTAACATGCATGATTGGTTCTCAGTTTCACCAATGTCGGTATTTAATATTCTATTTCCAATCAATCCTTCAAACTCATTTATCTGTTTGAAACAAAATACTTTCTACTTTTACTCCCAAGCTTTAAATCATACTTTGCATTGACATATCCTCCTTAAACACATTAAAATCTTGATCAAACCATGAACATATCACTGGCCCAACTTATATGAATGCAGAATCATAGCTCCAACTGCATTGTGAATGTGAAATTATGACCATGTTCCATTTCTCCCTTATCATCCTTGATGTTGCACCAAAAATATACCTTATTATAAGCCAGCGATGAACACGATGAGATTGCATGCATGATATATGGTAATTCTCCTCAATTCGGCAAGGCAAATTGGATTAAAACTCTTGGTGTGACCTTCCGGTGACATAGACATTATATCAAACATATGATGCACCTCCTTCACACATCTTAAATGATGGCCTCTGTCATTTTTCCGCCATGTTTTCTCCTTCATAGGTGGCTCTCAATTCAATTTAAGAATGGGCTTGTAGCATGGTGAACCCGATGTCTTTCTCCCTTGTCAAATCATATCTAAAAATGGAGATTACAACTCACATATTTATGGCCCTGTGTTTGGGATACCTGGCTGCCTTGGCATGTCTCCTAGCTTCTGTTGAGGTTTTTGGCTGGTGCAAAATTGGCTGAGTATATCATAACCCATGATATTTTCAATGCATACACACTCGGGCACTATTTCTAATACATAAGCCCAAGAGTGATGGTTTACTTATTCTTGAAAACAACACAAGGCTTCTTCATGGGATTGGTTCTGACATAAAACATGGCACATCTATTTTAATCATGATGGGTCCAAAATTTTCAGTTTGAATGGGAGTCATGAAAAGTGTTGATTCCATATTTCTAGGTAGAACTCATAATGAGATAACAATCTTTTCATTAGTTTATCTGTCCCGAGATTTCATTGTCTTCTTCACAAATTGGGTTCATGATCTTTATCAAAATTGCCCCTCCTTAAGCTTTCTAAGTTTAGGAATTTTTTCAAAATGTTCAGGGCACATTCCTATGCTTGAATATCAGAATCACCGCCACCAAGCATAATTTCAACCACTACATGTATCTTTTATCACCTGACATTTAGCACATGTTTCTTTTTCTTTGTTTGTCATGAGTCATGCTACAAGGATCATCATGGGATCGGACTATTAGCCACAGTCAAATTTTTTTAGTATGTTTCAGTGACATATGAATGATATTGTGAGTCAAGAGAATATGCCTCTTTGAAGCAATGTTATATAATGTACACCTGTGCATCCATTATTTTACATCTACAACTTTGGCATATGACTGTCGGGTTATGCCTTCCTATTGTCTATTCTGTAAATAGGGCAATTGCCGCATGCACCCAATGATTAACACTAGACCTACTCATCTAAACTTTTGATATGGTCTTTGTATTTTAAAATATGCATTTTGACCCATGGATCTGAATTATGAATCAGAACTTGCATTTTGGAATCTTTGAACTTGAGATTACAGTGTCGAAAGGCAAATATTTGTTTTGAATCCTGAACCTTTATGCTGAAACCTTGAATTTGAACTTGCACCTTCAAAAATTCATAAGAAGACTTGGGAAAATTTGTCCATGGGACTTGATTTTAAATTTTAGAACATGGGTGTTGTAGGCAAGCCAACAATGACTATGAAATTGACTAAGTACAGAAGCAGAGTTACAGAGGTATTTTGGGTATCAAATATATCGAGATTGATGAATTAGGGAAAGAGAGCATAGAGGAAGATAATATGAAGTATATGTGACCTCCACCTAAGATCAATTTTATTTTTGTAAATTTTATAGAAAGTTAGAGAGATTTGAAGACATGCAGACTGCAACAGAATAGTGATATAGAGCATTTGGACATATGTGATGATTCAGAGAGTATGACATGGACTCCTGGCAATCAGAGTTGGATTATTGTTGTTGATAACCTATAATTTGGTTATGTAAGAACACTGACTTTTCATTTGATATTTGTTTTATTAAATGTATTTTTTATTGAGAGATGACTAAGTAATATTTGGTTAAGAGAGATGACTTGTTAAGAGATAAGATATATATATATATATATATATATATATGGATAAATTTTTGTTGAGCAAAGATACAGTGGAAGAGAGATTATTGGATGGATGATATGACATGCAAATTACAGAGCAGAGGATGACAGAGATCATTGATGAGTTATGATAGGAAATATCTAAGCATTAGAGAAGTTTGTTTTGTTCATTAGTGAGAACATTTTGTAACAGAATTACTTTGTAAGAGATTTAAGCTCAGTTGGTCCCTAACAAGGTGTTGTATACCTTTAACAGGGTTGTTATTCCTCTAAAAAGGAATTTTACTATGTAATATTCAGCTCCTAACAAGGCTAGGTCTCCTAATAGGAACACTATACTTTAGTGCATGCTTGTGGGTACCATCCCCATCAGGGTTTTCCCTTGGTGAGGGTTTCCTTGAAAAAAAATTATGGTGTTATGATTACTGTATTATTTTCTTATGTTCTTTTCATTTATGGAAGCATATGGTTAATGTTTAATTGGTTGAAATTTTTTAATAAGTGTTGTAATAATGATTCACCCCCCCTCTCAGTATACCTAATCCTAACAATTGGTATCAGAGTTTTTGGCCCTTAGAGAGAAAGTATAACAACTTAAGGGAGATCAGAATGGATTTTGACATTTTTCAAGAAATCTTTGATGTTGCACTTGAAGACCTTGACAAAGCAAAAGCAAAGAATGGAGAATTGAGATTCAACATGCGAAGAGATGAGAAATTTATAAAAAAACTTAGAGACCTGCTGGAACTATCCAGAAGTCAGAGACAAGATCTTGTGGTTCAGATAAAAGAAGATTCAGACAAAGACAATCAATATCAGATGAAGCAACTTGAAGAAGAAAATGAAACTTTGAAACTTGAGAATGAAGCTATGACTAAAGAGATATAGTTACAAAAAGATGCTAAGAAGAAGACTGAAGAAACCTTAAATAGTGCATTAGAACAAATGAAGAATGAGGCTGAAAAATACAAGAAAAAGAATCTAGAACTGGAGAAATACAACTAGATTATAAAAAGTGAACTTACTGAGGCAAAGAAACACATTGAGAGATATGACTGGTATTGGCTTCAATGAAGCTAAATTCTCAAAGAATCAAGAAGAGAAATATGATGCAAAGATTGATGCTGAGAAACCTACTATTGAAGAACCTAGAGAGCAGATCAGACCTTTCAGAGGTAGATGATTTGGATGTAACAATTTTGGACACATGAAAAGAGACTGAAAAGGTAATGCCCCTTTTAAGACCTTTTCTGGTTATTGTTTTAATTGTAATGGATATGGTCACAAGAAAGTAGAATGTAGGAAAGCTAATCAATCTGGATATAGAAAAGACAATGGAAGAGAACCTACATTGAAACATACATGATACAAGTGTAGTAACATTGGACACATTGTGAAGTACTGTAAGCTGCAAGTAAATCAAGAAAGAAGACCTCCTATATGTTACAAATGCAATACTCTAGGTCATATAGCAAAGTTTTGTAGGTATAATGGAGAAAACAATAGAAGAGTACAACCTCCTATGAATTCACAAAAGAATGAAAGTGATATTGGTAGAAGTGTTGCATATTTAAAGAGTGATTTTGACAATTTTTTTAAGAAATTAGAAGATAACAGCAGCGGTAAGATATGGAAGATCAAAGAAACAAGTGATACATTGGTTTAGGGAGAGACAATAGATGCTACTGGATCTTCACTTGATGGAAGTAAAGTAGAATTGACCTAATTGGATGATCATGGCCTTAGGGGGAGCATTGGATAAATACATTAGATTATATCACACCCTGTAACATGTGGATTGAGCTCATACAAGCTTAGGTATGAACATGGCTAACATCATGGAGTATACAGTTAAAAGCACAACTTTAGCTGACGCATATATTTTGATCACGAGACCTAAAGCTGACTAGACAGTATTGGGTAAAGTGAAATTTTATAACTTAAACATTGTATAAAGCACCATGTGAAGATCTATTTCTTCACCATTTGATGAAGAGTGACCTAAGGAGATCAGAGAGTAGAGTGATTCAGTCTATCCTACATTTTCCTTACGTGATAAATTGAAGTGGAAACTTAGAATTTAGCGTGAAAGAGGTATTTACATCATCTAGATATGGATGGAAATGTTATTTATGATTTTGTAGATCAACCTAGGTATAGGTTTAAGAAACATCCATTCAAGTCTTGTGAAGAAGACCCGGAAGGAGCATTTTCCCAGACACCCTACAGAGTTCTACATGTAGAATATATTAGGGCTTACATTCATTGTAAGTATGATATACTAGGGATTGATGAGATATCTACTAAGATGGAGTATATGACTGATAAAGGAATTATGGAAATGAGTACAAACACATTGATCAGTTGAGTATTTGTTGGAAAGTGACAATGCAAGAAATTGTTATTTTGTCATTGCTGTCAAAACTTTATTGGTGAGACTATTGTTATCTGTTTGAGTACCATACCTATTGTTGATGAAGAAGATTTAACAAGAAGACCAAGTGTATGGTTGAGTTAAGGAAAATAAAAGGGTACTTGATTAGTTGGCACTCTGGCAAAGCAATTAGTTTCTTATCTTTCAAAGATAATTTTTCTGGTTGTTCTGTGCCGAGCAAAGTTGCTTGTACCAAGTAAAGTTTTTCGTGATGAGCAAAGTTGTTCAATGCTAAGCACCATTGAAATTGCCGAGTGAAAATAGTGATGTTGGCTGACTTACAATAATTGGATTAATGATGAGATTTGAGATCTCTGGCCGACTTAGTTAATTTTATTGGGATATGTAATGTTAATTAAAGATTGATCCATGTCATTTAATGTATGGGTAGCCATTATTAACGCATGGTTTCAAGATTTAATTAGAGACTACTTTGGAGAAGAAAATGTAATGCAAAGATGGGATGATCTGTTGGATCTTACCTAACCTGAGATCTACGATCTTGTTTAAGCAGAAAAATATTTATCTGACCTAGACAGAGAGGTATATGATAACCTCAAGGGGTTATTCATGATGTGTGGAAGAGTGGATGTGTATGCAAGAGGATTGCATAGTTGATTTACTATTTGGCATGATCTAGTAGAGAAGGTTGAATACATAAGCAGAGAGTTGCATGTGTGATTTCTTGATAGATTTCCAATTAGATTAGAAGGTTAAAATGACAATGCAGGCTATCTAGTAAGTTAACATCAGAGCTGTAATTGGATCTGAATTTGCAAAGTAAGTTGTATGTACCAGATCACAACTGTTGTTTAATTTCTTACCATTGTATCAGTTAAATCCTTTAAAAAGGTTGACCTAATAGTCATTTGTATAAATCCTCTAACAAGGTGACACTCGGGTGGAATTTTCTAAGTCCTCTAACAAGGCCACTCTTGACAGGGTGATTAAATCCTTTAACTAGGTCACACCTAGCAGTGTGTTATTGTAACCTTTAACAGGGTTGGCTCCTTACAGGGCATCACTTTAGAAGAGTGAAAACTTGGTAGCATGTTACTGGTGGTTTTTCCCATATTGGTTTTCTACGTTAAATATTTGTGTCAACTTGTGTGAATGCTTATGGTTTACTTTACTGTTATGTTTCTACAAGTTAATCTCAATTGACAGTAAACTGCATGATTAAAGTTGTTGACTTATGCTACTGTTTCTGAGTAGATTTGAAGTACATAAATTTTTTATTTACTACATCTAGACGTAAGGATAACTGATTCACCCCTCCCCTCTCATTTATTGTAAATTCATTCTAACAATTGGTATTAGAGCTTTGGTCTCCTGAAAACAGTTTGAAGGTACTTGGAGTGAAAAGATCAAGATGTATAAGAAGGAGGTTCCTAAGCTGAACAAAGATAACTTCCTTGCATGGTAGAGTTTGATGAAACTGCATTTGGCTAGTATTAGAGATGATGCTAAGTGACTTATTAAACATGCCTATGTACCACCTACTGCTCCTCTCACAGCTGCTCAACTAAAAGAAAAGCAAGAGCACAATCAAGCAATGTTGGAGATCGCCTCCTCATTAAGCTATTCAGAGTTTGATGACATAAAGAGCTGCACAAATGCAAAATAGATGTGGGACAGACTTGCAACCATCTATGGTGGAGACACAAATGTGCTGAGAGCCAAATCAGATTGTCTAAGAGGTAAGTTTGATGAAATGAAAATGCAAGAAGGTGAAAATGTTGTTCAGTACTATGGTAGAGTAAAAGAAGTTGTAAATGCCATTAGAGGGGCTAATGGAACAATTGATGAGAACACCAT
>MU227749.1:1045254-1064327 GCA_018584345.1 Thuja plicata
CTTCTGATGATGATCTTGAAGAACTTGAAGCACTTATGGAAAAAAGACTATCCAGAGGAAAAGGAAAATACAGAGGTAAACTTCCTATTATTTATTTTTCATGCAATAAAGTTGGTCATATAGCTGCTAGATGTCCAGACAAGAATGAAAAGGATGAAAGAAGGGACAATAAATACAAGGAATACAAAGACAGAAAGGATGATTGAGACTTCAGGAAATATAAGGACTACAAAGACAAAGGTAAGAAATCTTGTTATATTGTTGAAGAAACTTCTGAAAATGACACTGATAATTTTGATAACAATGATATAGAAGTTGTTTATGTTTCAATGAAAGAAGATTTTGATGATGATGAGAAAACTACACTAATCTCTTATATGAGAAAAAATGATTGTTGGATCATTGACAGTGGTTGTTCCCATCATATGACTGGTGACAAAGATAAGTTTGAAACCCTAAACCAATGTAAAGGAGGATATGTAAAATTTGGTAATGATGCACCATGTCTTATCAAAGGTAATGGATTGATTAATCTGACTAAAAAAATCAGATGTGATGATGTGTATTGGGTTGATGATCTTAAATACAATTTGCTGAGTGTTGCACAACTGAACATTGCTGGTTACAAAGTTGAATTCCATCACAGAAAAGCTAAGATCTATGATTCTACTAGAGAACTTGTTGGAAGTGGTGATCAGACTAAAGTTAACTTATTTTATATAGATTTATCTAAAGAAACATGTTTGTTTGCACAATAAAATGATGTTTGGTTATGGCATAAGATGTTGTGTCATGTGAACCTTGATAACTTGGTAAGCATAAGTAAACTGAAAAAGGTTAGAGGGCTACCTAAGTTAAAGAAACCTAAGAATGCTATGTGTAAACAATGTCAACTAGGAAAGATGACTACGTCTAGTTTCAAGAGTAAAACACATGTATCAGAGGAAATTCTAGAATTGGTCCATACTGATCTATGTGGTCCCATTGGAGAAAGAAGCTATTGTGCTGCCAGATACTTTATTCTATTTGTTGATGATTATTCAAGAATGATGACTGTAATGTTTCTCAAGGAAAAATCTGATGCATTCCAATTATTTAAATGGTACCTAGCTAAATTCGAAAAGGAAACAAGCAAATATTTGAAATGCTTAAGATCTGACAGAGGTGGAGAGTTTATTTCTAATGAGTTTAATAGGTTCTGCAATGACTGAGGCATAAATAGACAGATGTCTACACCCAGGACTCCTCCACAAAATGGTATTGATGAACGAAGGAACAGATCTATCATGGACTATGCTAGAACACTAATGATGGAGAAAAATGTTGCATAGAAATATTTGAAAGAGGTTGTAAATACTTCAGTTTATACACTAAATAGAGTTCAAGTCAAGAAAGGTATAAATGCTACACCTTATGAACTTTGGTATGGTTATGCACCTAGTGTAAAGTATTTTAAAGTCTTTGGAAGAAAATGTTTTATACTGAAAGACAACATAAATGGAAAACTAGATGCTAAAGGAGAAGAAGGCATATTCCTTGGTTATTCAATGAAAAGCAAAGCATACAAATGTCTAAATTCTAATACTAAAAAAATTGTTGAAAGTGCAAATGTAAGAATTGATGAGTTTGCAGAAAGAAATGAAGCTAAAAGTACACAAGAGCTTGAAAGATATAGATCATTTGTATATCTGGATGAGGAAGATTCTAATTCACTACCTGAGACCACTACTGAGAAACAACATGCACCTTCCGAGTCACAGAGTGGAGTTGCCGAGCAACTGGAAGTGAATGCTGAGCTATCTGATGGAGATGTCGAGTCACAGAATCAACCAGAACTGAATACTGACAATGAACCTAAAGCAAGCGCTGAGCCTACTCTAGCAAAATATGTGAGAAGAAATCACAATTTTGAACAAATCATTGGATCAAAGGATTCTGCTGTTATGACTAGAAGTAAGTTGAAAAATGACAAATGCCTGTTATGTGAATTTGAACCCAAAATAGTGAAAGATGCTTTAGATAATGAAGATTGGATACAAGAAATGAATGAGGAAATTAAACAAATTGAGAAGAACAAAACTTGGACACTTGTACCCAGGCCGAAGGACAAAAATGTAATTAGCACTAAGTGGGTATTCAGGAATAAACTGAATGTACATGGAGATGTGACAAGAAACAAATCTAGATTGGTATGCAAGGGTTATGCACAGGAGGAAGGAATTGACTATGATGAAACCTTCACCCCAGTTGCTAGATTGGAAGGTGTCAAAACCTTACTTGCATATATGCAACCTATAAAGGATTCAAAGTTTATCAGATGGATGTGAAATCTGCATTTCTCAATGGTATCTTGGAAGAAGAAGTGTATATCGAGCAAGCTAATGGTTTTATAGATCCAAACAAAAGGGATATGGTTTGCAGATTGCACAAAGCACTATATGGATTGAAGCAAGCTCCAAGAGCATGGTATGAGAGATTTCACAAAGCACTATATGGATTGAAGCAAGTGCCAAGAGCACGGTATGAGAGATTGCACAATTATCTGATCAAGATTAGATTTGCAAGAACCAATGACAACAACAACCTGTACTTAAAGATAGAGAAAAGCAAAGGTACACTATTGGCTGGAATTTTTGTAGATGACATCATATTTAGTGGACAAGATGTGTTATGTCAAAAATTTGCAACAGAGATGCAAATTGAGTTTGAGATGTCTATGTTTGGTGAAATAAAATTCTTTGTTGGTTTACAAATTTATCAAATGAAGAATGGTATCTATATCACTCAATCTAAATATATCAAAGAGATACTAAAAACTTTTGGAATGGAAGTGTCCAAACCAGTGAGTACACCCATGGCTACTAGACAGAAGCTGACAAAAGACGATGATACAAAAGAAGTGAACCAAAAACTCTACAGATCTATGATTGGAAAACTACAGTATGTTGTACATAGTAGACCTAATATTGCCCTAGCTATTGGAATTGTTGCAATATTTTCTTCTAATCCTAAGGAAACTCACATGATGGCAATAAAAAGGATTCTGAGATATTTGAAAGGAACTGATGACTATGGTCTATACTAAAAAAAGAATGACAAGTTTGAACTCAGATTTTACACTGACTCTGATTGGGCTGGAACTATTGATGACAGGAAAAGCACTACTAGTGGAGCATTTCTTTTAGGAAAGAAATTGATCTCCTAGACAAGCAAGAAATAGAACTGCACCTCACAATCTATAGCTAAAGTTGAGTATGTGGCAACAACAGTTAACTATTCTAACATTGTGTAGTTGAATATACTACTGAAAGGTATGAAGGAAGAAATCACTGACCCAGTTGTCATATATTGTGATAACACAAGTGCTATTAATATTTCTAAAAATCCTGTGATGCACTCAAAGACAAAGCATAAAGCTTTCAAGTATCATTACTTGAGGAAGCTAGTTAAGAATAAAGAAGTGAGACTGGATTATGTGAACACTAAAGAACAATTAGGAAACATATTCACAAAAGCACTACCCAAGGATGCTCATGAGTATCTATGAGGTAAATTGGGGGTGGTTTTGAGGTTAATTAAGTTTTGTATGGGACTGTTGCATCAAATATTACATTTAGAATATTTGACACATTGATGCACAGTTAGTCACACTTTAGGTTGCTGGCTAAAGTTGTGAAGATGAACAAGGATAGAAAAGAAAATCAGTCATAATCAAGATGACAGGATCAACATGATACTGAGGATGTACATGGTAATGATTTTTCATGTCTTTGGCATTGTTGTCGAAGAGGGAGAGATTACCTATAAAGAGGACAAGATTTCTGAGAAAGAGAGATTAAAAAGAAGGAAAGATTACATAGAGGCAGAAGTTACTATTGAAAACATTGAAGTGATTATCCACTCAGAGGGATTCTACATAAGATTAGACATAGATGATTACAGTGTGATTACAGACACAGAGGGAGAAATGTTTTACAGATAAGAATCAGAATGAAGCTAAAGACATTAATGAAGATTAGTTCATATCAAGGAACACATGTGAATTTTTAGATTGGTTTGTAACTATGCATGTTAAATCATTGTTTTAATATTTTGTGTTTCCATCAATGCCAAAGAGGGAGATTGTTGGAAAGTGACAATGCAAGCAATTGTTATTTTGTCATTGTTGTCAAACTTTTACTGGTGAGACTATTGTTATCTATTTGAGTACCATATCTATTGTTGATGAAGAAGATTTAACAAGAAGACCAAGTGTATGGTTGAGTTAAGGCAAATAAAAGGGTACTTGATCAGTTGGCACTCTGGCAAAGCAATTAGTTGCTTATCTTTCAAAGACAGTTTTTCTGGCTGTTCTGTGCCAAGAAAAGTTGCTTGTGCCAAGTAAATTTGTTCGTGATGAGCAAAGTTGTTCAATGCCAAGTACCATTGAAATTGCTGAGTGAAAACAATGATGTTGGCTAACTTACAGTAATTGGATTAATTATGAGATTTGAGATCTCTGGCGGACTTAGTTAATTTTATTGGGATATGTAATGTTAATTAAAGATTGATCCATGTTATTTAATGTATGGGTAACCGTTATTAATGCATTGTTTCAAGATTTAATTAGAGACTACTTTGGAGAAGAAAATGTAATGCAAAGATGGGATGATATGTTGGATCTTACCTAACCTGAGATCTACGATCTTGTTTAAGAGGCAAAAGATTTATCTGACCTAGACAGAGAGGTATATGATAACCTCAAGGTGTTATTCATGATGTGTGGAAGAGTGGATGTGTATGCAAGAGGATTGCATAGTTGATTTACTGTTTGGCATGATCGAGTAGAGAAGGCTAAATACATAAGCAAAGAGTTTCATGTGTGATTGCTTGATAGATTTGCAAGTAGATCAGAAGGTTGAAATGACAATGCAGGCTATCTAGTAAGTTAACATCAGAGCTATAATTGGATCTGAATTTGCAAAGTAAGTTGTATGTACCAGATCACAACTCTTGATTACTTTCTTACCATTGTATCAGTTAAATCCTTTAACAAGGTTGACCTAACAGTCATTTGTATAAATCCTCTAACAAGGTGACATTCAGGTGGAATGTTCTAAGTCCTCTAAAAAGGCCACTCCTGACAGAGTGATTAAATCCTTTAACCAGGTCACACCTAGCAGTGTGTTATTGTAACCTTTAATAGGGTTGGCTCCTCATAGGGAATCACTTTAGAAGAGTGAAAACTTGGTAGCATGTTACTGGTGGTATTTCCCATATTGGGTTTCCACGTTAAATATTTGTGTCAACTTGTGTGAATTCTTATGGTTTACTTTACTATTATGTTTCTACAAGTTAATCTCAATTGACAGTAAACTGCATGATTAAAGTTGTTGACTTATGCTACTGCTACCGAGTAGATCTAAAGTACATAAAGTTTTTATTTACTACATCTAGACCTGAGGATAACTGATTCACCCCTCCCCACTAGTTATTCTAAATTCATTCTAACAGTATTATGAAAATTTTGGATTTGTATGAATTCGACGAAGAAGAATGGTTCAAGATATTATTGAGTAGAGTACATGATCAATTCATTTGGATAGGCAAGAAGCCTATGAAGATTTGCAGTGATTTAATTCATGAGATTACTGGATTGGACAATACAAGAATCATTCATGTTGCAAAGACACATGTGAAGAAACAAGTTGAAACCCTAACTCACTCCAAATGGGACAGGTGAGCAATGATTGTGAATGACATCTTTCAACAAGATGTGAGAATAATTTCTATGATACTTGGCTATAAATTCTACTATAGCAGTAGACCTAATTTAGTATCTGCAAAAGTTATCATGATAGCATGGAGAATGGTAAAAGAAAATGTAAAATATAACCTATGCGAAGGGTTGGCACAACAATTTCTTGAAAATGTGAAACTGGTAAAGAAAGACAGAATGGAGACCTTTAGATTTGGCTCACTATTGGTACATATTTTTATCCATATTGAACACAAATTTCTAGGTATGCACCCTAGTGGTTGGAAATCAGGGATACCTACTGGTATTCAAATCACACAAAGTTATAGAATACAAAAGAAAACATGGGTTGATGGTGAACTATTTGGCATGATCAAAATCCTTCAGAGATAAATGAGAAATAGATATAGGATATCTGATGGCATAGTTGAGAAATACAAAGATACAATCTATTTCATGGTTGAAACTGATTATGTATGCTTTGAGGCAGTCACACCAAGGAAGTTGTGTTACCATATGGGATATGAGGTAATTTTAGAGGTACTTACTATGCAATTTGAAAATGTTCTTGCATCTGAGATTGAATCTGAGATTGATACAAATGAAGAAAGATGGGGAACTTATGAGGAGAAATCAGCTAAGGTGAGAGAGGAACAGACCAAAGGTCTGAGAAAAAGGAAATTTGACAACCTTGTACATGAATGTGGCATTAAGGAAGGACTGACAAAGGAGGAATTAAAAGAAGTGAAAATGAATTTGGCATAGCGATCTTCTAGATTGGCAAGTTCTAGTACTACAGCCCTTCCCACTCCTGAAGTAGTGATGGTAGACAGTCCACCTCCTCCATTACAACAAACATTACAAGCTGAAAAGATTACTCCTAGAGTAAACACTAGATCTAGCAGAAAACATTCACCACCTAAAGAGAAGAGCACTGTGAGAGAAGAGAAGAAAACTGAAAGTGACAAACACATATGGAAGCCTAACTTGAAGATGATTGAGAAGAGAGATATTGAGCAGGGTAAGCTAGTTACAATAAATAGATACTATGATAGGTATGGTGAGACATATAAACTTAAGATTGAAGATATTGTGGTTAATCATATACTTGTTTTCAAAAAGAATCTATTGGAAATTGAGGAAAGTGTACGTGAGGACTTGTATGGGAGATTGGAGACTAGGAAACATCTAGCACATATTGAAGATGAAACAATCAGAAATCAGGAAACTCATAACATGCTACCTATGATATCTTTACAATAAAGGGATAGAATACTTAAAGAATTGAAACCTTTGCTGAGAAAAAATATCAAACTACTGAAAATCATGGAAAGAAGATATGATGAAATCACTAAGGAAAATCAAAAAGCACTGGAGAAAATATTGATGAATCCTACTCCTGAGGAACCTCCACTTCCTAAAACTACTTCGCCTACAAACTTAGGAATGGGAGAGAGTTTGAAACTTGTTGAGGCAAGTGCTGAGAAGAATGAAGTTAATACACAACCAAATTTCTATGTTTCCAGTGTACCTATAACACTTGACACCTCTAAAGATGAGAAGGACCCATTTGTAGAAAGTATGGACAACTCAATTGCTGGGGAAGTAGAGTAGAAAGAGGAAGAAGAGCAGAATAAAGAACAGAGTGAAACAATGCAGGATGAAGGAAAGAAAGAACACAAAGAAAAAGATGAAATTAAAACTGAGGTAATCACATATTCTACTTCATTGTTGGCAAGAAAATAAAATACAACAGATGTTGATTTTGATTGCATGGATGAAGATGAGCTAGTAAAATTAGTTTTTACTACACTCACTAAAGCCAAGGAGAGATCAGAACAAAAAGGTGACAAAAAGGCTAAGGTAATAACCAGAGAAATTGATACTATGAACAAATTGCTTCCAATACCTATTTTTTTCTAGCATAGAGATGACATTGAAAACCTGAAGATAACACTTGATGAATTTGATGGCTATTATGAGAGTTTGATAAAGATTGCAGAGGAGAAAGCAGAAAAGAACTACTATGAGAAGAAGCTATCCAAAGTTTGTAAAAAGTCTATCTCTTGGGACTTGAGCATTTTGAAGACCACTACTGCTAATGTTAATAGCTACATTGGACATGGAAGAAAACTATTTAGTTACTACATGAATCCTATCAGGCATGTTCAGAACATTGAAGACATCATTGCCAATGACAGGGAAACTTTAAACAGTATGACGAACAGTTGTAAAACCTTTTCATAATCTATAATAGAATTGGACAAGGAAGTAACAAGAATTTTGGAAAAACTATATGTATTGGATATTAAGAAAGGGAGAGTGCTGACAAGATTCAATTTGCTAAAGAGTTTAATCACTCCTAAGCTATCCATAATTGAAGCACACTTATCAAACTAGTAGAAGATGGGAGATTCATTGACTAACTCTATGCCTATAGAGTTGAAGGAAGCTAAGACTGCATCTTTTGCATTGAATGGACTAATTCATGTTAGTCAACTATTGCTGAACTCATGGAGTACAAAAGTGAAGATCTTGGAAGATTCCTTTCAAGATATTCATAAACTGGTGAGCAAGCACTAATTTTATTACTTTGTATGCACCTTTTTCATTATTGTCAAAGGGGGAGAAGAGAAGAAAAATGATAGAAAAATAGAGAAAAAAAATGTATAAGGAAGAAAAGAAAAACTATATAGAAGGAGAGACAGTTTTATTGGAACACTTAGTCATTTTTTGTTAAGTGTTACCATCAATGCCAAAGGGAGAGATTGTTGGAAAGTGATCTATTTTGTATAATGTGATTCACTTCTTGGTTTTCATTTATGGAAACACATCTGGGTTATAGATCAATTCCTATGAAGTTTAGTTTTGACGACTCTGAAATTGACTAAGTATAGAAGCATAGTTACAGAGATATTTTGGGTATCGAAGATTGAGATTCATGAATTAGGGAAAGAGAGCTTAGAGGAAGATAGTATGAAGTATATGTGACCTCCACCTAATATCGATTTTTTTTTTGTAAAGTTTACAAAAAGTTAGAGAGATTTGAAGACAGACAAACTCCAATAGAACAGTGATACAGAGCAGTTGGATAGATGCGATGATTCAAAGAGTATGAGATAGACTCCTAGAAATTAGAGTTGGATTATGGTTGTTGATAACCTATAATTTTTTTATGTAAGAGTGCTGACTTTGCATTTGACATTTGTTTTATTAGATTTATTTTGTATTAAGAGTTGACTAAGTAATATTTGGTTAAGAGAGCTGACTTGTTAAGAGATAAGATATATATGGAGAAATTTTTGTTAAGAAAAGATACAATGGAAGAGAGATGATTGGATGGATGATATGACATGCAAATTTTAGAGTAGAGGATGAAAGAGATCATTGATGAGCTATCACAGGAACTATCTAAGCATTAGAGATGCTTGTTTTGTTCATTACTGAGAACATTTTGTAACAAAATTACTTTGTAAGAGTTGTAAGCTCAGTTGGCCCCTAACAAGGTGTTGTATACCTTTAACAGGGTTTTTATTCCTCTAACAAGGAATTGTACTATGTAATATTAAGCTCCTAATAGGGCTAGGTCTCCGAACAGGGACACTATACTTTAGTGCATGCTTGTGGGTACCATCCCCACTGAGGTTTTCCCTTGGCCACAGTTTCCTTGACAACAAATTATGGTGTTATGAGAACTATGTTATTTTCTTATGTTCTTTTTCATTTCTGCAAGCATATGGTTAATGTTTAATTGGTTGAAATTTTTTAATAAGTGTTATAATACTGATTCACCCCCCTCTCAGTATTACCTAATCCTAACATAGTTTCAACAAGGTTCTTTCACTGTGCAACCATGGCTCGATCAACCCTAACCCTAAAACCAGGAACCAAGATTTAGATCACCATTCTGTTAGGCATGATCCTCCTAAATATGGTCCTAAGGAACTTCCTTTGGTGTCACCTAAATATGTCTAGATTGTGGAGGATGGCTGGCTTCCTACCCATAAACAAAATGCCTATAGATCAAAGCATTTCAATAACAGTAAAACTATGCGATAAAAAAACCCTCAAATCCATGACTTTTGATTTAACCATCTTTAATCATTTTAAGTGTCTCCAGTTAGAAAAAAATAAAGGTAATACCAAAATTGCTTCCTATTCTCCCCCTCATAAGCGTAACCCTATTGGTATAATTAAGCCCAAATTTTCAACTCGGATGGTGGATTCCTTTATTCTTAATTCACAAAAGATATCTAAGGTAGGGATTTGTTCTCTGCCACATCGCAGATTTACAGTCATGTAAACCTAATACTCCAGATTCCAATTTAATTATCAAGGGTAATCTTACCTTTATAGAGGGCATGAAGAATCATTGTGCATTCTTAGGGATTTTTGGAAAATGGTTCAACTCTGTGCTGAAAATTAGTGACATTAAATTATGCTTTAAAGATATCCTTGGGGAACTAGTAAGTATGACCTCTCTCTCCGATAATTGTTTTTTAATGGAGTGCAGAGATGAAATTGTTAAAAATAAATTACTGGAAAGTAATCAATTTTTTTTAAATCTAGGGTACACGATAAAATTTATGAAATGCCTGCCTAATTTTAAACCAAATATGTTTGATAATATTTATGTGCCTAGATGGATCAAAATAATGGATATTCCCGTGAAATTTGTACACAGTAAAATTATAACGCAAATTGGGGAAAGCATAGGAAGAAAGTTAGGTCTAGAATTAAACCTTATTAATTCATCCGATGTTAAAATTTTGATACTATCCAATGGCAAAAAGGAAAATCTGCACCATATCAAACTTGAGACTAATAAAATTACATATTAGTTCACACCAGAATTCTTCTACGAAATTATTGATCATAAAATATGGTTAACTTATAACAAAGATGTCACTTGTAATATAATTGATCAGAATACAGACCTTAAGAAGGTTATTAATAGGAATGAAGCATCTATTCTAGAACCATATTCTAGCCTTATTGAAGAAGGAGAAATATGCAATTATCCTATATTCCCACTATCTAAGAAGATCATTCATGATGTGGCCTTTATGGACAGGGGTGGTTTTTTATCACCTAGTAATAGGAAAATTAGAAATCTTATGGTCCAACAAGAGACTATTTTAGGTAATATGAATAATAGGATAGAGAGAATTGGTGTGGAAGAAAATAATACCTTAAAAAAACAAAATGGATATATATCTGACAACAACAAAATTCCTTTTCAACCCCTTGAAAGTGTTGGGGTTTATGTTGATAAACACTTTATTAGCATAAAAAAACTGGAATGTTGGTATTACTATTTAGTGCCCAAAGAAAAGATCTAAATCAACCCACCCAAAGAAATGAGATCAGTCAAATCTTAGTATTGTGATGCCTTGTAATAAAATTGTTTTTGAGGATGAGGATCTAATGGACTTATCTGAAGAGGAAACCAGTGATATAGAGGAAATTAATAACCAAAAAATCAAATGGATAAAGAAAATAATGGCATTATAAAAAAAATAACATTAGCGGATAGTATGCTATATCAAAATGATAGGAAAATGGAATCGTTAAACAAGAATGATTAGAGCAAGATTTCTCTTTTAGATAATCTAGATAATGGGAAAGAATTCAAAAATAACCAAGAGATGAATTTATACCTTAGGCCTCTATAGATTATCCCTAAATAGACAGAGGTCTTACATGATAGGGACAATAAGGATATCCAGATTTATATCAAGTTTTCAGATGAAAATAAAGACAAATTTCCTGACGAGGATGTAGATGAGAATGTGATAGAAGAAATTAATGATTTTCTAGGTTTACATCACTATTCTGAGGATATGCTAATTCTCAAAGTAATTGAATCCATGAATGAAGAAGATTACAACCAAGGTTCCAATGTGAACCCTAACTCTGAATCCAGTGAGGATAGGAAACTAGGATTAGCTTTTGCATCTGTTGGTAAAACATGTTTGGATTATCCAAAACATTTAATCAAGAGGGGTAGGAAATCTCTTATAGAGTTAAGACACACAGATGTCCAAGTTGTAGGAAAGGTTAAAATAACATCAATCCTGAATGGAGGGAAGGGGAAGATCCTTCCTAGGACACCATGAAAATAATTTTGTGGAATGTTAGGGGTTTAAATGCCCCTAACAAACAACACCTTCTTAAGAGAAGTTTATCCTCTTTAGAGGCATCCCTTTTTTTAATACAAGAATCTAAATTAGGGCAGGAGGGTTATTCTAGTCTTAGTAAAAAGTTACTAATATGAGAAGTAAAATATGTAGACTCGAAAGGTGATTTAGGGGGATTAGCCTTTATCTGGAATGTAAGGTTTATCTCTCCTACTTTCCTGGCTCCCAATTCTGACTGGATGGTAGCTAAGATTCAAAAATTTAGTAACAACCTATAATTTATAATTATTAACATATAAGGCCCTAAATTTCTACATGAAAAAAGAATAGTACGGAAGGAAATTGAATCCTTCATTCAAAGTAACCCAGTTATGAATATCTTTGTAGGTGGATATTTTATCTTGATTTTAGATATTAGAGAAAAATTAGGAGGATCTAAGAGTACTACTCAAACTATGTTAGAATTTAGAGAATGGATACAACTGATTAATGGGATGGATATCCCCTTGGATAATTACACTTTCACTTATTCAAACAAAAGGATACAGTCTGAATTGATCACTGAGAAATTAGATATTTTTTTTCATATTGGAGATCTAACCAAACTTAGTGTAAGCCTTAAATCCAATATAGTAACACACCTAGGATCAGATCATTATCTAATCAACTTAACCCTAGAAGAAGACCTAAGACCCAAAAAGAATCCTGTTAAATTTGAAAAAATGTGGCTTAAAGATGAGGAATGTATGCTTAAGATAGAATACTGGTGGAAATAAAAAAGCTTTAAGGGATCTAAGACCTTCATTCTAAATGCAAAACTCAAACATTTAAAACATATATTAATCGAATGGAATAAATCCCATTTTGGGAATTTTTTTTATAGCAAGGAAACGATAGAGAAAAATATAGAAGAATTGAACAAGGTTATCCTCAGAAATGGGATGAATATAGATACCTATAATGAAGAAAAAAAGTTGTTAAGTAGCTATGAAGATGTATTAGAAAAAGAGGAATCATATTGGAAACAAAGATCCAGAGAAGTGTGGTTAGCTGAAGGGGACAAAAACACCAAGTTTTTCCATAATAGCTCTAAAGCTAAATGTAATTTCAACAAAATTACAAGCATCAAGAAAGGAGATTGTACTTTACTTGAGAATCCAAAGAGCATAGTGGAAGGAACAATCAATTACTTTAAGAACATTTTAAGTAATATGGAAGGCTCGAATAGATTGGCCCAAAATGATATTTTAAATAAAATTCCTAGTATTATTACTAAGGATCACAACAAAATATTAAATGCAAAATTTACTAAAGATTAAGTGGAGGTGGCCTTAAAACATCTTCATTCAGATAAATCCATGGGGCCTAATGGCTTTCCTACTTTTTTCTATCAACAATGTTGGAATTTTATTGGGGATGAGGTAGTCTCAGCATTAGAAGGTATGAGAAATTCAAGAAGGATTCTCCAATAAATAAATAACAATTTTATAGCTTTAATCCCAAACAAATCAATCCGGCTAGTTTTGATGATTACAAACCCATATCTCTATGCAATACACTATATAAATTATTAACTAAAACCCTAGCAAATAGGTTAAAAAAGTTTTTACCTATACTAATCTCTGAGGAACAATCTAGTTTTATTCCAGGAAGATCCATATTGGATGGGGTAATCATAGCACAAGAGGACATTCATACCATCCAACATAACCATTCCTCTAGTATGCTTATTAAGCTTGATATTAAAAAGGCTTTTGATAAAGTGGACTGGATATTTCTATGTAAGTGCCTAGAATCCTTTGGTTTTTCTAAACAATGGATCAACCTAATTTTTTAATGCATTTCTGGGCCAAAGATGTCAGTTATGATCAACGGTAACCAAAGTGATTTTTTTAATATTACATAGGGTATCAGACAAGGTGATCCACTATCTCCTTTTCTTTTTGTAATTATGGCAGAGGCCCTAGGAAGAACTCTAACTAAAGCACATAATAATAATATGATATGAGGCATCAAGGTAACTAAGGAAATGGAGACATGTACATATCAACAATTTGTTGATGATAATCTCCTCTTTGGCAGGGCTAATGTAATGGAAGCTAATGCAATTAGAAACATTCTAAATCTATATTCAGCAGCCTCTGGACAATAAAAATAAAAAATAAAATCTAAGGTTTACTTTCTAAACACACCTAATTGTGACCAACAGAGTATATGTAGGATTCTAGAGTTCAACATAGGGGAATTTCCATGCAAGTATCTTGGGCTCCCCTTGGATAAGGGTAATAGGTCAACAAATTTATGAAATAATGTGATAGAGAATATGGATAAAAAGGTTGAATCATGGAAAGGAAAATTTTTAACAAGTGCTAGTAAAACAACTATGATCAAATCTATTCTCTCTGCTATTCCTATATATCAGATGATGTGTCTTAGTTTTCCCAAAGGTATAGAGAAGGAAATTAACAAAAAACTAAAAAAAAAATTCTGGCAAGATTCCAATGACAAGAAGAGATTAGCACTTATTGCATGGGAAAATATATGTAAACCATTAGAGGCACGGGGTTTAAATATAAAGAATATCAAACAAAAAAACATAGCTTTAGGAGTCAAACTAGTTTGGAATATGTATAGAGATCCAAAGGCCAGATGGGCCAAAATTCTTAGATTTAAATACTTAGATGGTAGGGATAGCTTGAGAATCTTTAGACATATCTCTCCCCCAAAAGGATCATGGATCTGGAATTTCATAATGGAATGTCAGAATGTTATTCTAGATAATATAACTTGGGATATTGGTAATGGAAGTGAGGCTTTATTCTGGGAAGATTCTTGGAATTCTTGCCCACCTCTTTGCTCCATTCTTAATAATGATCCTAACATAGATCTTATGAAGCAAGAGAGGGGTATATATGTGAAGGATTATATAGAAGTAGATGAAAATAATCTAGCATTGGGCTGGAAATGGAAACCCTTTAATAACCCTGGAACTTCAGTATCTTTTAGGAGAAAAGTAGAACAAATCCTAAATAGTAGGAATTTAAACCCATCTAAAGATCCAGATAGAATAATCTGGGAAAATTCCAAAAGTGGAGAATATAATACCAAATGTGGATATAACTCCCTATATAAATTAGAACAAATTTAGACTCAACTACCTATAGACTTATGTTGGACAAACATTGCTTTCCTAAGGCTGGTATGTTCACATGGGCTGCAGTTCAACATAGGATTCTAATGGCAGAATGGTTCTAGAAAATAGGATAAAATGGACCATCAAGGTGTGTTTTTTGTGACAAAGAGTGTGAATCTGTAGATCAGATTTTTTCTAATTGTGATTACTCATACAAATGTTGGTTATGGATGGCCAACAAGTTGAGGTGGAAAACAACATTTCTCAAAAAAATAGTGGATATTCTAAAATCCTGGCCAAGTATGATGGAATTTGGAATCTATGGGAAAATATGGAATATTGTGCCTTCCATAATAATCTGGGAATTATGGAAGGAAAGGAATAGAATTATATTCAAGGATAAAAAATTAAACCTAGATCAAATGTTAAATAAATTCAAAGCTAATATAATAGAAGTAGTGAACAACCGCAATATGACAGGAAGGAAAGATATGGTTTTTTCCCATAATGATGAGAGACTAAAGAAATTATGGTATGGGTTAAAAATTACTCCCTTTATTGGCCAACATGATGTTGACAAGAGATCTCTGAGGTGTAATTGTCTATGGAAACCTCCAATAGAAGGTTGGGTCAAATTAAACTTTGACGGGGCTTCTAAAGGAAATCCAGGTAGAGCTGGTGTGGGTTGTTGCATACATAATGAGGTAGGGAAATTTATTGCATCCAAATCATCCTTCTTAGGTATAGAAACCAATAATAATGTGGAAGGAATTGCATTGATTGAAGGATTACTAATATGCAAAAGACTAAACCTAAATAATATAGAAATAGAAGGGGACTCGTGCCTGATTATAAATGTCATCAAAACTGAGAACACTCATAATTGGAAACTTAATGGGTTAATCAAGAGAAGTGTGAACCTATTAGCATTTTTCAAAACATATACTGCTAATCATATATATAGGGAAGGTAACCAATCTGCAGACCTTCTTTCCAATAAAGGGGTGGAAGGTAGGAATGAAGAAATAATAGTATCCCACACAGCATGCTTGTATTGTTTCAACTTATCATTACTATCCCACACAGCATGCTTGTATTGTTTCAACTTATCATTTTTGGCAGCATATTTTTCTCTAATATGGGAAATAGCTAGCTCTAAATCACCAAAAACTCTCAATAATTTTATGCCATGCTTCATTGCTATTTCTAATCCCTACAATAATGCTTCATATTCAGCAGTGTTATTTGTACACTGAAATGATAACAGGAAGGAATATTTGAAGGTAATACCTGAGGGAGAGACAAATAAAACACCAGCCCCTGACCCCTCTTTGGAGCATGCTCCGTCAAAATACATCTGCCAGAGCCCTTGCTGCTGCAACTTCAATTCATCTATGATGGGATCTGTATTTTTCAATACTGTCTGAATTTCTACCTCTTTGAAATTGTTTATGTCCACGTCCACACAACAATTTAACATACTAGACTGAACCTTTTCAACATAAACAGGAGATCTAGGTTCCCTTAGAAATTTGGCTTCTTTTTCATTAACAAAAATGGTAGCAAAAGATAAATCCAATTGTACATGTCCTCCAATGGCCGCAGCGCATTGTCTTGATAAGAGCATACCATAATGGGGTGGTGAATCCACAACCACAACATCTATCTTAAATGTAACTTCAGGATAAGTAGCAATTTTCACCTCCAATCCATGCAAAGTTCCTATTACAGGTACTTCCCTGTTGTCCATGGCATAGAATTTACCACAAGTAGTATCCACATCTAAACCCAATTGCTTCATACCAGTGTAAGTCATCACATTAGCAGCGGCCCCTGAATCCATCGTACAATTTTTTAACAACATATTTTTTGTGAGCAATGTAACATAAAAAGGATCAATCTGATCTGGCTCTTGAATGACTATATTTCCTAAACAAATTGGGAGCCTATCTTTTTCTTCATGCTCACTTTTCAGTTCATCTTTCAAAACAACATTGTCAGGCGAAACAGGTAAGTCAGAAAGTAATGAAAATGCTACCTCCCTATGTTCCTTAATTCGCACAACTTAGAGACATGTTTAAAAGACCAACGCGACAAAGCGACAACACTTAAACAGAACTTCAAAAGAGATTTTGACCTCTTTTGCGTGGCAAAGCACAGGAGTTTAAACCAAGAAAGCCCAGGAAAAGCAAAGCTAAGAAATTTCAAAGAAAATAATGCAGTGCTAACACCATGTGCTTTAAATCTTCAAAAGGCAAGATCAAAGGGCTATGATTAAGAGGCAAAAAAAGCCCACCACTTAGGAAGATGTAGAGAAAAAAGAATTTTTATTTATTTTTTATTTGATTTATTTCCTTTTTTATCAAAAAGAGAGCTTTAAGTGGGGATTTTATTTAATTAAAGAAGGATTTTCTTTCAATTAAATAAGATTATTTTATTTAATTAAAATAGATATTTTTAATTAAATAAGATAATATTATTTAATTAAAAGAGAAATTTTAATTAAACAAGATTATTTCATTTAAGAGATATTTTCTTTTAATTAAATAAGATTATTGATGAAATGATCAAACCTTAGGAAATATTGAAATAATTGAATTAATTACGATTTGCTCAAGGAAATTGATTTGAATTGAAAATCTTGCAAAGCATTGATTCAGGAATTTGATAAAATGATAAATGGGGCCCATAGTCTATGCGACCATTTTAGGGTGCATACATTTGTCCCTCTTTGACTAATGTGTGATCTTCATGGGAAAACATGTAGTCAAAGAATGCAGTTGAAGTGTGAGATTGATTTGGGATCACAGAACAACATAGACATCAACACCATTGTAAATAAGTAATTAATATCAGAACAAAGATAACCAATTGAAAAAGAGACAAGGTCAACACTATTGTAAATAAGTAATTGACATGTCCAAGATAAGAATCTCAAGCAAGTTTGATATGATTGATAAATCTAAAACAAGGATTGAAGTTTGATAGGTGCTGCCCCCTTATGATCGAAATCAAAATGAGATAGAGTAGAAACAAAAAATTTATAAATTTGATCAAATCAAACTAAAGATAAGGTTCTTGATGTAAGATAAAAGATATAAGGATCACAGAACCAAGGTAGATCATCAAGCATGAAAGATTATGCCCCAAGTTTAAATTAGAAGAAAAGAAGTGGGGTGAAAGTGAATGGAAGATAGAAGTTTGGAAGAGGTGGAAAGAAATGGAGAGAAGAAAGAGAATTTCCTTAGGAAAGAGAATGCCCCAAAATCAATCAACTGTTTAAGATAGAAAATTTTGATTGAGATCATGAAAGAAGATAAGGAAATGAAGATGAGAACGTGATCATAGTTGATTAAAAGTCCACAAGAAAGATGAAGGAAAAAAAACCCCTCAAACTCATAATGTAGCCTAAAAATGCAAACTAACATGAGGTCTAACAATGCAAGCTACATAAAAATGCAAAGGTGTACTTGCAATAGAGAAACTGTAACATAGGACTTTGTGTTCATCATTCATGAGAGAATGTTAAGAAACTTATTTTCATCATTGGGCCATTATTAACGGACATCAAAAAATCACACAATCATCACTAGTCACAAGCACAACTATGAAGATATGAATGCGATTTATATCGGATTGGAATGTGGAAAGATTCTAACATAAGCATCAAAGACATAAAGGTCAAGATGAATTCCCTGTTAGCTTACCCAATTTAATGTAGAAAAACCACGCTCGCATCAAGGCATAGAGGGCAAGATGACCAAAAGAATGGTTAGCAAATATTTGAGTGGAACTATTTTTGCTATGAGGTGTATAGTGTGCGCAAGCATGTAATGTCACAACTTTTGGGAAGAAAACAGAACAGCAAGGAAAGATTTCTGAATGCTGGTGTAGTTAACCTTATATGAAACAAGAGTACGACTAATGTAGTATGTAGCATTAAAATGGGAGGATTTGCCAAGTACTTCTTGATTTGATCTATACTCTTTTGACAATCCTCATTCCAAACACATTTGACTCCTTTGTGTAAGTTCTTGTTGAAGGGTTGAGCTCTATCTGCCAA
>MU227749.1:1070372-1090609 GCA_018584345.1 Thuja plicata
TGAATGGACAAGAGATTACTAAGACTCTCCAAGTGTGTTATCAAAGGATCTAAAGGTTTATCTTCTCAAAAAGGACAGTTTCTAGCTCACCAACTCCAAGCAAGGTCACTTGTGAAACCAAAGATTAATTTTTCAAGAGGTCAAAACACAGTGGGGTAAGTGACCTAATCTGATCTGGATCAACCTAGGAAGACTAAAAATGATGGGATAACAAAAATGAGCAAGTTGATAGTTTGACACTTAAGAATGCAGATTTGTTGATTGTTTTGGTGTTTGTCTTAATGATTGGGAGTAGGTTTTGATCTTTCACTCATGCAAGACACATCAAGAAGATTTTTTGTTTTAAAATAAATAGTCACATCACAACCTAGGTAAACCAGGACAATATCTGTTGAATTCCCACTTGAACCGAAGTTTAGCCATGCTTACTCATAGCGGACAACTTAGAAGCTTTGAGGCATGGGCTCCTCCTTTCATGTGCACTCACTTCTCAGGCACACCAAGCTTCGAATCCCAAGAGAATTTCTTCCCAAAGGACTATTGTCTCTACTAAGAGCCATGAAAATGTGGGATGTCTTAGTCGGTCTCTAACCTTTCGCACCAATAGATAGAGGGTTTTTGGTCACTAAAACAAAGTTTGTGGTCAAGGCATCCATTCAAGTGGTTGTGATCAAGTCATTTTCCCAATTAAGGGGGCTCTCCCAATCCTTTCAAAGCAAGGTTTTCACCTTAACAATGTATGGACTTTAACGCACCACTAGGGTACTAGAGGAGATTTTGGTTGCCACAATGAATTCACACCTGTCCAATGTGAGACTAATCACAATGACATTTTTTATATATCGGTTTGGAAGGGCTTGGCTTTAGCCTATTACCAGTTGGGAAATTCACTCTCACTGGCTCTATTAAAGCACTTGGGAGGTAGCCACGCTAAAAGAATTATATGAGTTTCTCTTACACCCAAGATCCACAAAGGCAAGGGGAGAGGATACGTTCATATAATTCTTAGGATTACAATCTAAAAGACACTTCAAACACATAATAAAATGACAATAATGTTTCTGGATTTTTTATCATCCCAAAAGGGCGAGAGCATAGTTTCCTAACATTATTTCCATTCCTAAAAATACCAAATAGAAGTTCATTTTAGAAGTCCTGCATGTGGGTTCCTATTTTAATAAAACAAAACAAAATGTAGGCACAATATTTAGCGCACTATCGATCAAGGCAACCTGCAAGATGATTTCATTAGTAGTCTTTGTTTGAGTCTTCTTTTTCAACATCTTGCAAACCACTGTTAGGTTGTAATCAAAGATAAGCATCAAGAACAACAAAGCCAAAGATTGGTCAACGTTAGAAAAATCATAAAATCAGAAATTTGATTGCATATTCAGAAAGTAGATGAAAAATCACGTACTTAAAAAAAAAATTACACTCAAAAATGTTACCATATGAGCCCGTACGAGGCTTCGAAAGCTACAAAATAGAGGATTAAATAGGTACAGTGATGAAAACCTGCACTTTCTGATATATATGTGACTAAAATCTAGAAACTAAGAACAACCCAAAAATCTTCAGACAATTATACCCAAAATAAATAAAAATTACACTCCATTTGGACCTAAAATGAGCAAGATATCATCGTTTGAAGTTAGACTGCAATTTCAAAAACTCCAATGGCGAAGGCAAAAAAATTTCAAACCCTACTAACATTAGCATACTGCGAGCTTAAATTTGACGGGTTGGGGGCCATCACAGAAGGCCTAGATTTTGACAGTCATATGACCGTCAAATTTAACATAGTAAAAAAAAAATCTGATTTTTGATTTTTATATTTTATTTTTTTCAAAAATCTGCGTCGGGCTACGTGTAGAGATGATCCAAAATCTACCTTGATTTCCATGCAAGTTTTGTTTGGGCAAAAATATTTGCCACAGATTTGACTTTCGTCAAATATGGGCAAGTTTATAGTCATTTTCAACCAAAATGATGATCCGGACACGATGGTAGGGTCAGATGTCACTCAAAATGAAAGCTTTAAAAAAATTGAGAGAATAATAGACAGAAGATAGAAGGAATTTTTGAATGTGATGACAGAAATAGATGTTCTACCCCTCGGTGGGCGCCAAAAATATGTTCTAAAAATGTGTCACACTTCTATGGGTAATTCTATCTAAGGTTGCTCAAGAATGAGGCCTCAAATATTGACTCATAGCTCTTTATTCATGGAGTGCAAGGGTTTGTAATGGAGGCCCTCAGATTGACCTAGTTTGTGCCCTTGCAAGTACACCATAAAATGAGAGATTCTATATGATAATGCATAATTTTGTCTATATGATAATGGAATTAATCTATATGATAACAATGCATGATTATTCTATGAAAGGAAATATGAATGCAAAATTAATCTATGAAAGAAAATATGAGTTTAATCTAAAATGCGAATGCAAAATTAATCTAAATGAATTGTCATGAATGCATGAGAGAAGAAGACAAGAAGAGAAGTTGCAATATCCAAGCTCAAGTGCTCAAATTCTCCTGCAAAATTGCTCTCTGATCCTGCAGCATAACAATAAACTAAAGAATGTGTGTGTTTTTTTATTATCATAATTATGCAAATGAGAAGGAGAGGCTTCCTTATAAAGAGCAATGGACGATGGAGATTAAGAGGTAAAAAAAAAAAAGAAAAATAAAGCAATAGTGGAGATTAAATCTTGGTTGATCCATGTGCTTTAAATCTTCAAAAGGCAAGATCAAAGGGTTATGATTAAGAGGCAAAAAAAGCCCACCACTTAGGAAGATGTAGAGAAAAATGGATTTTTTTTTTTTAAAAATTTGATTTATTTCTTTTTTTATCAAAAAGAGAGCTTTAAGTGGGGATTTTATTTAATTAAAGAAGGATTTTCTTTCAATTAAATAAGATTATTTTATTTAATTAAAATAGATATTTTTAATTAAATAAGATAGTATGATTTAATTAAAAGAGAGATTTTAATTAAATAAGATAAGATCATTTAATTAAAATATTTATTTTAATTAAATAAGATTATTTCATTTAAGAGATATTTTCTTTTAATTCAATAAGATTATTGATGAAATGATCAAACCTTAGGAAATATTGAAATAATTGAATTAATTACGATTTGATCAAGGAAATTGATTTGAATTGAAAATATTGCAAAGCATTGATTCAGGAATTTGATAAATTGATAAAATGATAAAGGGGGCCTATAGTCTAAGCGACCATTTTAGGGTACATACAATAGTTATTTTGTGGCTTTGGCTATAGGAGCTATTCAACATAGGAATTGAAATGACGAAAATGTAGGAAAGTGTACTAAACTAAAATGAATCTAACTATGGATTCCTCACCAAGTGGGCCCCCTTGGGTGAGTACCCGAAACACTCAATTACACAAAATTAATCTCAACACTTCATTTTCTCATTAAAATGAATAACAGAGTACAAAGATTCTCATAAACAGTAAAACAACATAATTGAACTATATTTCAACTATCATAATAATTCCCTCCTCACGCAGGAGTGGGGATTTATTTAAAGGAAAACATTTAACTGTTAAACTCAACACGCCTTAAGAAAAGGAAGAGCTTTTATTACAAACAACTAAGAGAAAGGAAACCTAGAAAGCAGGAAATGGAATTGGTTCAGAAAAGAGGAAAGAACTGCTTGGACAACAGATCTAACTTCTCACTCTCTCCTAGATTTCATCAGGGAACTTATTGCATTTGCCAAGTCTTCAGTCAATCGTCTCCACCTGGATTAATTGGAAACCTTCCGCTACTGCTATGTCGATGTTCCATCCATGTGCGTCTATTGCAGGACCAAGTCAAGTGTCCAGCACATGGACGTGCTCACCTAAACAAGATGACGATTGCTACTTTGATGCGTTGCATTTAAAGTGTTAGGATAAAAGCATTCATGGAAAATAATTATTAAAGTACATATTTATTATCTATCGCTTAATTAGTTAATTCATCCATAAAATATGATCATGATATGATAGTAATAAACATAGCATATTCATCCTGATAAAGCATATTAAGTAAGCATATGTCCATAGCATAGGTTTAGTGGTGGACTACCACATATTAGCATTTTTAAAGCATAAAGTCTTGGAGTAAATAAGAGAAAACATGGCAATTGACCTATCAAAAGTTCTCCTAAGGTATCTAAAGTATGTCATTAAAATGGCCTATCAGCATGTATGTGAAATCTTGCTGAAGCAATTAGAAGACAATATGAACACAATCAGAAAAGAAAAGACTAACACATTGAAGTTTGGCTCATTATTGGTATGTATTTCTTCTATTGTTAGAATTCATTTCCCTCCATTGGAGATATAGTTTGGATCCCCGAAAGAGCTATTCTTTATCAATTAAATGAGTATATATAGAGTTTGGGAGATAGTTTTGATGCAATCATGACTGAATATTTTCTGAATTTCCAAGCAAGAATGCACAAGAGGTATAGGATACCACCTCAACTGGTTGCAAAGTATCAAGATAATATATGTTTTGAGGTTGACACTGACACTTGTATTATCAAGGCTACTGAGCCCAGAACCAAATGGATACAACTAATAGGATATGAACTAGATATTGATATTGGATCACAACAGATTGAAGCACTACTTGCTAAAATATTGATCCCAAAGCTATGAGGTATGGCACTTATAAAGAAGTGAAAGTAAGGAATAAGAAGAACATTTTAATACCTAAAGAAGTCAAGAAAATAGGAAAAATGATTGATAATCTATCCAAGACATTACGAGTGGATGAGACAAGTGTTAAAGACACAAATGATGATAAATCTATTGTTGTTGCTGATAAACAACTGGCACTTGTAACTTCATCGAGAACGAGAGGAACTATAAGAAACACCAGTTATTCAGTGAAACCCAAAGAAAAGGAAGTTCAGAGATAGTTCAACCGAAGGGTAGAATTTACTAGAGATCCCGAGGAGGAAAACCAGCTGGAAGCTTACGAAGGAAGTTAAGACTTGAGAAAGAGAGTGAAACTGAATCAGATAAGGAAGCTAATTCGACACCTGTAGAATATTTTTCAATAGTTCCACGAAGTCTAAATGATTTTATGGAAGACCTAAAGAATACAGGAAGACTTGGATCTTTTAGGAAAGAAAAGTATGAGAAAAAGAATGATGAAGATAAGAAAAAGATTGAAGAAGTTGTTTTGGTAATACTAATGAGATACAGATTAACCCCAATAGAGCTAGCAAATAAGATACCAAAACAATTGTATAGTAATATTGATGCAAGATGGAAGTATGCACTTAATGTTGAAAGAGAAATGAGAGAAAGGTCACTTAAACATATAGTTCCTGACATTGCACCATAAGAGATTCATGAAGCACTACAGAAATATGCAAGAATATTATAATCAAGAGAAGAGCCTTTGGAATCATGAATTGAGATATACTATCTGTAGACATGGAAATTGATGCAAAGTGGAGAGACATATTTGACATATCTACTCCTAAGTAACCTGATGCAACAAAGAATCAAATTGAAACTATCACTGATCAAGTAAATGACACAGTGGGCCAAGTGGATCTTATTGATCTTACCATTGATAATGAAGAAGTAATCATTGAATACGCATCAAAGGATATTGATCCTACAAAATATTTGTCAAAGGATGAAGATGTAATGGACTGTCAAGTACCAGACACTGATTATATGAATGTATATGTTTCACCATTGTAGAGTGTTGACCCCATATTGGTACAAGTACATAGCTATTTTTCTATGCAGATTGGTACTACTGATGTTACACAAGTTATGACAACTGAGACACCAGTTGACACTGGAAATATAAATTTTGATAAGCCAGAGGCTACCAAGACTGAACATAAGAAGGATACCAAGTTGGAAGCTCCAACTGACACTGAAGGACACAAGTTGAACACACCACCGACCACCACATCAATTGTTTAGAATGTTCAAAAGCCACAAGATACTAAAAAATAAATGTTGCAGGAATCAAATAAAAAGGCAAGGATGTAGAGAAAGAAGAAAAAAAACAACAAGAGGAAGTTAAAGCAAAGGAGAGCATAGATGATCACCATATCGAGCCACCAGATGCAACAATGGCATCATGTTCTAAATGTTCTACTAGAGAGAGAAAAATGATTGAGAAGAAGAAGAGTAAGAAAAGGAAGCAAATCATTGATATGAATGAAACTATCATAATACCAGTAGGAGATCCCAACAAAATGAAGCCTAAGGAATTAGCTATCTATGCCAAGTTAGTTGGAAGAAAAGTTGAACATGAAAAGCTATTGGAGAAGAAGAAGAAGGTAGATATACTTGAATATGTCAAAGAAGTTTTCCATGAGATTATTCCTAAAGTTACCATTGATGAGTCTGAGCCATTATTAGACCAAGTTGGAAATCTAGTCCAACAAATCAAAGGACTGAATAGGGACATGAAAAAATACATGTTGAAGATTCACAAGGAATCAATGGAGAAGAAACTAATGGAGGACATATTGAAAAACATTTATATATCGCAGGTAACTCTTTCTGAGTTATGTTCCAAAGTTGAAGAACAATTGCAGTCCATCATTTCATTGTTTCTGAGTTATGTTTTATGTTAAATGGGTTCAACGTTTTGCATGCATATCTAGAAGACCATTTCTATCATTAATATCTGAGAAAAATGTCTCCCTAAATCTAAAAACACCTTGTCGCCTTCATTTACAAAGCCAATTTATGACTCTACTCAGATCTCCTATACTCGTGGGCTAATCTCTTTAGCATTCAAATCTCACACACTTTCCCTCTTTTGTATGTATATATTTTACTAAAGAACATAAGTTGCAACATGTATTAATTCATAGATTTGGAGTGCTTCCTTACAAAATCCATTTTCTACTTCTATGAGCCATATTCCTC
Source organism: Thuja plicata (assembly GCA_018584345.1). NCBI lineage: Eukaryota > Viridiplantae > Streptophyta > Pinopsida > Cupressales > Cupressaceae > Thuja > Thuja plicata. Next base: position 1,077,307 of record MU227749.1, read on the forward strand.
TGTATATTGAACTTGAAGCTACACATTGACGGTTATCAGTTCTTGAAATAATTTAAAGAATTCCCAGATTTGAAGAGAATAGGCATATTAAAGCTCTCCGGATATGAATGTTTTTTTTAGTATTTATATCATTTTGGTTATTAGTGCTAATTTTTTGAGCATTTCTAATCATTTTGATTAGAATTTTTATAACTTTGAACAATGTAAACACGACAAAAGTGGGAGGGGGCATTTAGAATGCGATTTTAATTATTTTCTTTTATGTTATTTTAATGATAAATAATTTAAATATTAAAAAAAAATTGAAAAAGATTTAAAAATTTCCCCTACAAATTAGTTACTTGATTTAGGAGAATAATCATAACTTTTGACAAGTAAATGATTTGGCTTTGAAACTTTAACTAGGTATCAAGGGTGGTGGGGTGACCTTTTGGACACGGTGTTCATAATGAATTTGATGATGATGAAAATGAGGCGCATATTTAACAATCTGTGACAATGCTCACAAAGGCAGGCTTCAAACTATGGTCACATGTACACTCATTGTAAAGACTCTCAGAAAACTAGAATATTAATTTAACACAGTTTTTTAAAAATTTAAGTGTACAAAAGTCTAGGCAACACAACCATAACAATGATGTATACACATAATGATATGGTAGGGAGAAATAACAATAAACATTCACTAGTATCAAGTGAATGCAAATAATCTCTTTGTCTTAAAGCATAATTATGTCAGTTCCTTGACAGACAGATTAGAAAAACTCAAATGCCTATCTTTCCTTGTTACCCCACATTTTCCACCATCCACAAATACAAACACACATGAGTAGAAACATAACGCATCCTCTCCTAGATTATGTTTTTTATAAAAAAAAATCTCTACCCCCTTTCATATACTAAAAGGTTAACATATTGAGGACAAGATTAAAGTTATCACTTCATTTATAATTTCTCCATGAAAAGAATACAATTACATATTATACAATATGAATAACTCAACACAAAAAAAAAAAAAAATCTTAGTTTCTAAGATGATAATTAAAACAAAAATCAGTTTTTTTATAAAAGGAGAGCATAGGCATGTAATAAATCAAACAATGATTCAACCACCAAGTCAATAATATCTAATATTGACACCACCTTTAAATAATAATATTTTTTTAATATTTTCATATTTATTAAAACCATAATACCCTTCAAGCAATAATTATTTGTCTGAATTAAAACCTAAAGTGAGTTTTCATATAACACATGCACAAGAAGTAAACCGAAAGAAGAATAGAAGAGCAGGCTCAAAAAATAGAGAAATATGAAAGGCAGTATGGTTATTACCCTAAGCTGAAGCCACCAAGGTCAATCAGCCCTGCGAATAAATCTCTATGGTAGAATCATGGTTCTCATGACCATTATGTGAATAACTTCCTTCAAAAGATTTTGATGACATGTAATCGATTGAATGTTTGGAGATGTTAAGTTGATCACCAAAATACAGAAAGATAATGCAAGACATTAGATAAGTTAATGGATTGTATTGTCATTGATGTCAACTTGATATAATCTAATCGGTTATAATCAAAGTGTCAAAGAATTTAGAGAATTAGAGAGATAAATATTATGCTTTCAGTAATGCATAAAAGACAAGTATTCACTATGTGACTTCAAACACCGACGGCTAGTGGAACTCGATGGACAGAGATAACCAAAAGTTAAGTCATAGTGATGCCCGAGCAAGAAACCTGATGAGCATTACTGATGCGTAGAACCACAAGCATACCCGATGGCCAGAATCACAGTGTAAACCAACGGACAAACAAGCCCAAAGGATAGATAACCCAAACGGACAAACAACCCCAATGGAGAAGCCCGAGGAGAACTGAAGTGTTGACCAAAGCTATCAAAGAGTTGAAACACTGAAGTTTACTGGAATTCAGAAATGAAAAAATATCTAGCTGGTAGAGCTAAATATAGACTTAATTGGTAGTTATCATTGTTTTCATCGACAAGATAAATCCAGAGATAAGTAAAGGATTTAAAGCTATTTTGTCCATTTGGAAAGAAGATCTCTACAAGATAAAATAGGAATTTTGATTTAAATTAGATTGGCTAAGATTGTGGATCACACCAAGATCAATAAAATCAAGAACCTAGAAACAGTGATATCATGTCTAAAAAGAGACAACTTAACTCATTACGAATTAAGGGGAGTGAATGAAAAAGAGGATGTTGGAGAGAAACTGATGAAGAACAACTTCATACAGTCCTGATCAATCAAGCTGAGGAAAGAGCTAAAGATTTTTGTGGACACCGAGCAATAGAGCATAGCATCATCAAGTAGAAAAAAAGTGGAACAAAGGTATTGAAAAAATATATTGATCAAATTGGTTTAATGAGCTTACAATAGATCTCAAAATCTGCAAGTATAAGTTATATATGTGAACAGATCATACTATATCAGTTTAACCATTGATTCATAAAGTATCTTAACCAATTAGGATTTAAAGATCCTTTCTATATTGAGATACATCCCAAGTAGTATCAAAAATTTTGATCATAAAGATAGCATGAGATGCCAGATACCATTTGACAAATCAGAAGAGTTTGGACAAGGAAGGTAGCATAGAAATGCCCCATATCAAGTGACAAACTAATAATTTAAATCCTCTAACAAGGTCACACCTAACAGTGTGTTTGTAACCTTTAATATGGTTGGCTCTTCACCGAGCTCACTTCAGAAGAGTAAAAATTTTGGGTTACCGATCCCAAGTGGTTTTTCCCTTAACAAGGTTTCCACATTAAAAATCCATGTGCTAATATGTTTATGAGTCATTACTTTAATTTTTTGCATTACACATAGCTAATCTAGATTTATCGGTATACTCTAAGTAATTTACTATTTTTTGGTAAATTGAAAGACTGTTATTCGTTAAACATAAATAATAATATTTAACAAAGCATTCCGAGCAATAGTAATTTGATAAGTATATTTGAAGGCATTCATCTTATAGGAATGAAGATAACTAGAGGCTTAATATTGTGGTACTAAGTTTTTGAGTTGATTAATTGGAATATTTTAAGGCCATTGATTCACCCCCCTCTTAGTTATTACTAAGAATTGGTATCAGAGCTTGTGTGCTTAAAAACGGAGTTTAACATCTCTAGCAAAAGATCATGAGATGAATAAAAAAGATGTGCCCAAGTTGAATAAAGACAACTTTACATCATGGAAAAGCAGAATAAGACTCCACCTATCAGGTATTGGTAATGATGTTACTCAACACCTTGATACTAAATATGTGTTGCCTAGAAGACCTCACACTCTTGAGCAATTAAGAGAAAAGCATGATTATAATTGCATGATGATAGAACTTGCTAAAGGCATTATATTTTTCCATTAGTATACACAATGAAAAACATGATCTGCACCATCGGTTATCACTACATCGACAGACAAGGAACAACACTACCTGACACCAAGGTTACCTGACAAACTCTATTCAGTGTTATCCAATGACAAAAAGGTAAAGGAAACCCGACGAGTAAAAATAGTGCAACTTGATGGAACAACACATAGAGGAACTTGACAGATGAAGGGAACCCAATCAATAGTTCAACAAAGGAACATTGACAGACTTCAAGTTCAACCCGATGACCAAGAACATATAGTCAATTACATCCCACAAAAAGTGAATCTAACTTTCCACGTCAAATAAACCACTGAAGTTGTATTTATAGCTTCTTGATTTACTTTTAAATCTATTATGTGAGGAGGAAGCAATGTATTTAATATTGTTTTAATTAGTTTTACGGATTTAAAACATGCAAACTAAAGGTCAAGGTCAAGTTGTAAACCTTGGATCTAAGAGTTAATATTGTAATGCGTGATTCCAAGATAGGTCAAATACTTGTATAAATAGATGCTCAATCTATTGAGAATAGTTTTTGTTCAATGAAGATTGTAGCCACAGAGAGCATCTAGAGACCAGACAAGAGAATTCATGCAAAAGGACAGAAATAGAATCAAATCAGTTTCAAGAATAGAACATAGGCTATCGACGAGTAGAGAAAAAGTATTCATCAATCACTTAAGGTGATATTGTTATTCTGAGAGCTTTAATAGATCTGTAATCAAAAATTGTAGATTGCATACAGTCAGGTCAACATTTGTACTCATTCTAACAAGTGTAGTATACATATGAAATCCTTTCAAGAAAGGTGGACTTAACAGTCTTATTGTAAATCTCATAACTAAGTGCACACTTAAATCAGTGTTTCTAAAGTTCTTAACAAAGTAGATCTTAACAGGTCTCCACCTTAATACTCCTAATAGGGTAGATCATCAGAAGTGATCAAATTGTAAGCCTTAATTGGCTCCCTTCCATTTTGCAGATAGTGAAGTTTTGTGGGTGCCATCCCCACTGCGGTTTTTACTTCCTAATAGGAGTTTTCGGTGATACCATATCTTGTGTTATGTGTTTATTACTTTCATGAATGTTTCTATGAATGTTGCAAACTATTAAAGATTATGAATGAATAATACATGCATAAGAAAGAACAATAGTAACTATTAGTAATGCAGTAATGAGTGATTACTAATGATGAATTGTTAAATGTGTTAAAAATTTTAAAGGTACTGATTCACCCCTCCACTCTCAATACTACTTCTCATTAATTCCAACACTTGCCTCATCACTCTCCGATGTTGAGTTTGAAGATGTCAAAACCTACACCTCTGCAAAGAAAATGTGGGATAAGTTGAAGCTGGTACATGAAGGAGATGCTAATGTACTAAGAGCTAAGGTAAAAATCCTAAGAGGGAGGTTTGATGACTTAAGGATGAAAGAAGGAGAAAATATCACTCAGTATAGCTGCAGAATCAAAGAGGTAGTCAATGCTATTCGAGGAGTTGGAGGTGTAATTAAAGAGGAGACAATGGTAAGTAAAATCTTAAGAACCTTACTGCCTATATATGCTATTAGAGTTTTTGCTATTCAAGAAATGAGAGCAGTTGCAAACAATACAATTACTCTAGATAGTCTGATTTGTAGACTGATTTCATTTGAGATGAATAACTTTGATAATAGTGTCTTACCATCTATAGAACCTGCACTCAAATCTTCTTTGAAAATAAGTAATTTACGTCATAGACATGCTATTAGAAAAGATAGTGAAAGTGATAATGAGGATCAAGGACTTGATGAGATTGAAGCACTAATGGAAAGAAGATTGTAGAGACACAAAAGTAGATACAAAGGTAAATTACCACTTGTATGTTTCAATTGTAAAGAGGCTGGACACTTTGTTGCAAGATGTCTAAATTGGAGAAAAGATGATAGAAGTAATGACAGATCATATGAGAAGAAGTTTGATAGAGGTGATAACAAAGATTACCAAAGCAACTGACAATCTGACAAAAGAGATACCCGAGACTACAAGGACAAAGGAAAGAAAGTTTGTTACCTAGCTAATAATAGAGATGATGACACTGACATTGAATCAGAAGAATACATTGAGATGGTATTTGTAGCCATGAAGGATGATTCAGATGAAGAAGAAGAAAGGTATGTAGAAACTGCACTCATATCTAAGGTTAGTAAGAATGATGTCTAGATTATAGATAGTGGCTGCACTCACCATATGACCAGTGATAAAAAAAATGTTTGAGACTTTTGAATACTATAATGGTGGTTCAGTAAGAATGGGAAATGATACACCTTGTCTAGTTGAAGGTAAAGGAACTATAATGTTGAATAACCTACTCAAATGTGAAAATGCTTACTGGGTAAAAGGACTAAATTATAATTTGTTAAGTGTTTCATAGCTAAATAATACAGGTCACTGAGTGGAATTCAAAAATAAGATGGCAAAGATCTTCAATGAATTAGGAAGGTTGATCGAAACTGGTGAGCAGACAAAAGGTAACCTTTTCTATCTTCATGACATTAGCACCACTTGTTTATTGGCTAGAAATGAAGACATATGGTTGTGGTACAAAAGATTGTGTCATGTGAATTTTGACAACATGATAAAGATAAGAAACAAAAGGAATGTCAGAGGTTTCCCAAGCATGACTAAGCCCAAGCATATCATTTGCAAGAATTGTCAAAAAGGTAGGATGACAAAGTCTAGTTTCAAGAGTAAAATCTATACATCTAATGCAATTCTAGAATTAGTTCATACTAATCTATGTGGACCCATGAGGACAAAGAGTTACTATGGAGATAGGTATTTTATTCTCTTTGTTGATGATTATTCTAGAATGATGACAGTTATGTTCTTAAAAGATAAATCAAAAGCATCCAAGATGTTTAAATGGTATAAGGCTATGCTAGAAAAACAAAGTGAAAAGAAATTGAAATGCTTAAGGTTGAATAGAGGAGGGGAATTTATTTCAGATGAATTCGCTAACTATTGCAATGAGCATGGAATTAAAAGATAGGTTTTTGCACCAAGAACACCACAACAAAATGGAATTATTGAAAGGAGAAATAGATCAATTGTTGATTGTGCAAGATCATTGATGATTGAGAAGAGCATCACTCAAAATTTCTGGAGGGAAGCTGTCAGTACTGTTGTCTACACATTAAACAGAGTACAACTGAAGAAGGACACAAAGAAGATACCCTATGAGCTTTGGTATGGTCATACACCCAATCTAAGTTACTTTAGAATCTTTGGTAGTCAATATTATATTTTGAAGGATGATATAAATGGAAAACTTGACTCCAAAAGTGAAGAAGGTATCTTTCTAGGGTATTCAACCAAAAGAAAGGCTTATAAATGTCTTAACAAGTCATCTAACAAGATCATTGAAATTGCAAATTTGAAAATGGATGAATTTTTTGAAAATAATGATAAGGAAAGAAGAAGAAGATATAATGGACAAGCTGTTGACTACCTTAACATCAGACTATGAGAACAAGATCAGTATTCTAGAGGAAACCATGCAATTTTCACAAGACTTCAAGAGAGAGACTTTGATCTGTAAAATCTCTGTATTTGAGATATCAAGATTGAAGACTAAACCTAAAAGTGAAATAAACTTCAAAGCTTCGGTTCATGGTAAGGAATCTCACATCTCCAGCAATAATGATAAAGAAGAAGTTGATGAAGAACTAGAAGAAATCATTGCCATGATTGCTAAAAGAGAAAAGAAAGGCAAAGGGAAATATGAAGGACAACTTCCATTCAAATTTTTCTCATGCAATAAGATCGGTCACTTTGCATCCAAGTGTCCTACAAGAGTAAAGAAATTCAGATCTGATTATAAACCCAAATACAGGAAGGAATGCTATCATGCTAAAGAAGGTGTAACTGATGAAGATTCAGGAGAAGATGAAATTGGATTCATTGCCCTTAAAGACATGGAAAAATTGCTTGAGCATATGGACATTGAAGATGAAAAGGAAACACAGGAGTTATCCCTAATTTCCAAAGCAGACATCAGAATTGATTGGATCATTAACAGTGGATGCTCTCATCACATGACAGGTGATAAAGACAGATTTGTTCATCTAGACAAGTACAAAGGTGGTATGGTTAGATTTGGAGATAACACTCCTAAACTTATCATAGGAAGAGGATCCATCACCCTAGATGGAAAGAACAAGACAGATGATGTTTTGTATGTTGATGGATTACATCACAATTTACTAAGTGTTGGACATCTACTTGACAAAGGTTATCATTTGGAATTCAAAGACAAAAAATGTATTATAAGCAACAAAGAAGGAGACATGATTGCATCAGGCTCCAAAACAAAAGGTAATGTTTTCTAGCTCAATTTAGATGTAATTTGTTTTGTTGCAAAAGTGGATGACAGTTGGTTATGGCACAAGAGACTCTATCATATCAATTTTGATAATATAGTAAAGATAAGCAATGTCAAGGCAATTAGAGATCTTCCAAGTATTGCAAGACCAGTTGACACAATATGCAAGGAATGTGTTATGGGAAAGCATGTAAGGAGCTCTTTCATAGGCAAGCAGAACTCAGCTGAAAACAAGCTAGACCTAGTGCATACAGATTTATGTGTTCCTACTCAAACCATATCATATTACAGAGAAAGGTATTTCATTTTGTTTGTTGATGATTTTTCAAGAATGATGTGGGTTACATTCTTAAAGGAGAAGTTTGAAGCCTTTGAGAAGTTCAAAATATTCAAAGCCAAAGTGGAGAATGAATCTGGATTAAAACTAAAGTGTCTGAGATCAGATAGAGGAGGAGAATTTACCTCTGACCAGTTTTAAAACTACTGTGAAGAACATGGAATTAAAAGATAGTTGAGTGCACCCAGAACCCCATAGCAGAATGGGATAGTAGAAAGAAGGAGTAGGATCATACTTGATATAGTGCACACTATGATGATTGAAGGAAAAGTTGGACACACCTATTGGAGAGATGTAGTTAATACAATAGTCTATACTATCAATAGAACACAACTAAGCCCATGTGTGGACAAGGCACCTTATGAAATTTGGTTTGGTAATGTACCTACAGTAAAATACTTCAAAATATTTGACAGCAAGTGCTACATAAAGAGAGATGATGGCGTTGGTAAGTTTGATGCTAGAAGCGATGAAGGTATTTTCCTTGGTTACTCTACTAAAAGCAAAGCATACAAATGTTTTAATTTGAGATCAAAGAAGATAATTGAAAGTGCTCATGTAAATATTGATGAGAAGTTCGTGGTTAAAGAAAGGTACTATGAATATGCACCTATGATTGAGGATGAACCCAGACCTAGTAGTAAAGACACTGTTATTGAAGAAATGTTTGATTGCATTGATATTTCATGTAATGAACCTGAATCAAGAAAAGAAGTATCATAGATTATAGATGAGGATGTTACACCAAAAGTTTCAAAGTTTACATCTAGGTATCATTCAAAGGATGATATCATTGGATATTAGAGCAGCAGTGTTTTGACTATATCAAAAGCAAAAAGGTTAACAGTGGATGAAGAGGTATGTTTACTCTCATAGATTGAACCTTTAAATGTTGAAGATGCTTGCAAGGATTCTGATTGGTAGAAAGCAATGGAAGAAGAATTAGATCAAATAATAAAAAATGATACATGGGAATTGGTCCCTAGACCCAGTGACAAAAATGTGATTGGAACAAAGTGGGTATTCAGGAACAAGATGAATGAAGATGGTACAGTGGTCAGAAACAAAGAAAGACTAGTGTGTAAAGGATATGCATAGAGGGAAGGGATAGATTACACTGACACATTTGCCCCTGTGAGCATACAGGAAGCCATTAAGTTATTATTGGCCTATGCAACATTCAAAGACTTCAAAGTATATCAAATGGATGTCAAATCCGCCTTTCTTAATGGTGACTTGAAGGAAGAAGTCTACATAGAACAACCTAAAGGATTTAATCTATCAGATAAACCAGACATGGTATGCAGGACGAAGAAAGCACTCTATGGACTTAAATAGGCCCCAAGAGCTTGGTATGAGAGACTAGATGGTTATCTTACCAGGATTTGATTTAAGAAAGGAGTAGAATATTGTAACCTATTCATAAGAGAGACACCTGATGGACTATTACTTGTTGCCATATTTGTTGATGATATTATCTTTGGAGGTAATGACAAGCTTAGTGCAGAATTTGAAAAAGAAATGTAGAATGAATTTGAAATGAGCGTGATTGGTCCTATAAAATATTTTTTGGGATTGAACGTAAAGCAGACAGATAAAGGAATATTCATAAATCAGTCCAAATATGTGAGAGAAATATTGAAGACCTTCAAGATGGAAGACTGTAAGCCAGTATACACTCCTATGATAACTGGAAGCAAGCTTTCTAAAGAAGATGATTTTGCAACAGTTGAAAAGACATTATATAAGTCTATGATTGGAAAACTTATATATCTTACTCAATCAAGACCAAACATATCTAATGCAGTTGGCATTGTTGGAAGATTTGCAGCTGAACCAAAATAGAATCACCTAATGGAAATAAAGATAATATTCAGATATCTAAAGGGAACTATAGACTATGGTTTATGGTATCCTAAATCTGAGAATGTACAACTTCATGTGTATACAGATGCAGATTGGGCAGGTTGTCTTGATGACAGGAAGAGTACTTCTGGAGGAGCAGTATTTCTTGGAGATAGGTTGGTTTCTTTAGTAAGAAAGAAGCAGAATTGTATCTCTCAATTGACAGCAGAAGCTGAATATGTTGCAGCAGCATTGAATCGTTCAACAATGGTTTGGATCAAGCAGATGGTTAAAGATTTTGGTATATAGGTTGACTATCCTATTGTTATTCACTATGATAACACCAGTACTATCAACATGTCCAAGAACCCTATGATGCATGCAAAGACAAAGCACATTGAGATTAAATACCATTTTCTTAGAGAAAAAGTCATAGATAATGAAGTAAAATTGGACTATGTGAGCACCAAAGAATAGTTGAAAAATATTTTCACAAATCCTTTATCAAAAGATACTTTTGAGTATCTCAGGGAGAAGTTGGGAGTAATTCCCTCTCCTAAGTCTGATTAGATAAAGCAGCAAGAACATCAGTCATTAAGTGACTGATGAATGGTTGACTACTCTACTTCTAGAGTAGTACCTATGCTTAAATTTTTATGGTGCCCTTTGCCATTGATGTCAAAGGGGGAGTATATAGTAAGGGGGATCATATACTCTGGGGGAGTATAAATAAGGATAGTGGAGCTGCAACAGTGTAGAGAAATCTTTGATGAGGATATTGAGAAGATTGTAAAAAGAAAGAAGACACCATGTGCTGAAGATGTTTTTAATATCATATGTTGCCATCAATTTCAAAAGGGGAGATTGTTGGAGATTTACTTCTGGTAGCTAGTTGATTGTATGTTTGTCATTGATGACAACATATAATATACATCAGTTTTCTATATATACTTATCAGAATGATGGTATCAAGCCTTGCGTGGTTATATTCATGTTGTTGACATGACGTTTATGTTTTTTTCATACACATAGACTAAGATATGAAGTTTCAGTTGTGTTGTGTAATTCTGTTATGTGGCAGTTACAGTTTACGGAGTTTGTCTGTACAGAGCCGACGTATTGCATTAGTTCTTGGGTTGCGCTTATCTTCAGGATATGCGTGTGTATATTCAAGTTAAGTTATGAGTTGATGATAGTTATCTAAAGATGCCAAATGTGTTTCAGCAAGATTGTAAAGTTAGAGTTAATTTGGTGAGGCCGACTTAGTGAAGTGTCGTGTCTATTTAGTTTATATTACGCGGTTGCAATTATGCTTACGTGATTAGTAAAGCCAACAAGGATGTTATGAAGAGTTGTCTAACAGGTCCCTTGATCTTATAATTTGAGGAAGATTCTTATAGCAAGTCATTTGTGGAATGCTAAGTGTGAATGATAAGAAAAGATACATGAAAAGTACAGAGTAGAATATCAGTTGATTTTCATTCATCAAGGATCTATGTGAAGAAGAAGTGAAAGATTACAATACACTGGAACTGATCAAGATAGCAGGTCTACTCTACAGTTCATCATCAAATATAGTGCATATCTATTCTATAGAAGGTTGTAGCCTTCGCCATTAAATTAGTGAGCTTTTGGACAGTGAGTCCTCACCCTTAACCGGGTTATTTGTAAAAGACTCCTAACAGGGTCAGACCCTTAACCAAGTCACTATACTTATTGCATTGTAAAGAACAACTCGTAACAGGGTTGCAAGATCTTCTAACAGGGATTATTATAAACAAGTATAGTTCATTGTGGGTGTTAATTCCCACCGGGGTTTTTACCATTTGGTTTCCCCGTAACCAAATTATGGTGTTGTCTATTGTGTTATCTGAATGTGCATTTACTTTATTATATTTTGGAGTTAATGAAAGAAAAGAATTAAATTAGCTGATAACTAATTCACCCCCTGCCCCCCCTCTCAGCTATCCTTTGGGACTATTCTAACACTATGCTAATCCCAAAGAATCACATATGACTATTGTCAAGAGAATTCTGAGATATTTGAAGAACACCGAGGACTATGGCTTATGGTATAAACGAGAAGTAAAATTTTAGCTACAAGTCTATACATATGTTGATTGGGCTGGAAACATTGATGACCTAAAGAGAACAACTAGAGGAGCATTCTTCATGGGTGACAGACTTATCACATGGATCAGAAAAAAGCAAGGATGCATCTCTCAGTCTACTGTAGAAGCAGAGTATGTGGCTGCTGCTGCAAATTGCTCAAATATTGCATGGATGAAATAGTTGCTGGAAGGTATGAATATGAAGATTGTTGAGCCAGTAATTATCTACTGTGATACTACCAATGCAATTAACATTTCTAAGAATCTAGTCATGCATGCTAAGACTAAGCATATTGCTATCAAGTATCACTATCTGAGAGAACAAGTGCAAGCAAAGGAGGTGATATTGGAATATGTTCAATCAAAGGAACAATTAGCTCATATATTCACCAAGCCATTACCGAAAGATACATTTGATTACCTGAGACAAATACTAGGTGTCTGACCCTTGTCTATCTGTCAATAAGCTTACTAGGAGGCTGCATCAACCTACACATAATCTAAAGATCATTCATGTTGACACAAACACTAAGATGTATAGCAATAGATACATTTGTACATGACAAGGTACAATTTTGCACCAAACATAAGAGACATTATATTGCTGATGGATAGGGAAATTCAAGGAATATATTATATAAAGGGATGAATGATGATATAGAAGAGACTTGTTTGGCATTGTTGTCAAAGGGAGAGATTATCTCATTATCATAAGGGAGAGAGATTCATTATCATAAAGGATAGATTATATTATTGATTAGAAAATATTATATCATTATCCATGAGGAGAAGTTCCTAAGAATCAAAAGGAAGAGTTAATCAATATTCAAAGGGAGAGATTGATTACATATGAAATATCCATCTAAGGGAGAGAAGTAACAAAGGGAGAGAATTCATACAAAGGAAGAAATTATTGTCAAAGAAATTATCAAGAAGAGGAACAATAAAGGTAGAGAACATATCAAAAAAGAGATAGAAGATGCTACATCTATCCAGTGAATGGATTGAAGATTGAAGAAACCACTCTGCAAGAAACAAATCTAAGCTATTTTGAGCTTACCGAAAGCCAAACATTTGTAATAGTTACAATAGGAAAGATTGATGAAATTGTTATATTTCATATTGTGTTAGTAATAGTATAGTATGATAATGTAGTGTGTTGCCATCAATGCCAAAGGGAGAGATTGATGACATGTAACTGATTGAATGTTTAGAGATGTTAAGTTGATCACCGAAATG